>VWYK01121286.1:18674-42286 GCA_013399775.1 Semnornis frantzii
TTTTTTTTTTTTTTTTTTTTCCCACTAAAAGGAAGCATTTTGCATACCTGCACTGAACTCCACGGTGCAGATTTGAAGTTGAAGCGCATCTAGACACATGAGGCAGTTTGGGAGACTTGGCCTAACTCCCTCCGGGAAGAAGTGTAGCCACAGTGTCATGGTTTCACAGCAACTGCTGTGTCGTTCCTACCTACCCAGCCCAGGCTCTGCCAGGTCTAGACAGCACTGGTGCCCTCCAGGCATCAGCCTATCTCTATAGGGTAGATAGGGCTGATGCTGCTGGATGATGCAGCAGAGGGAAAGCCCCACATTAGGGATGCCAGCCTGGAAATGCTGCTTCTATAGACCACCCTCTAGGGTTTGCCTCACAGCAGGGATGAGCAGGAGAAGCTTTGGAGCTTCATGTGCAGGATAGAGCTGCTGGCTGTCTTTTAGAGGCACAAGCAAGCAAATACTGCCCCTTCTCAGAAACATACTGAAGTCTCCCAGGATACTAGCGCACAGTCCAGGAGGTAATCACTGCCATGCTTGTCTGTACTGACTCCATTGAGAAATGAGAGCAGGAAAAAAAATCAGTGCCTGGCAGACCAAGAGAGGCCAGGAATGACTTCCCTGTATCTAGGAAGGTACTGTAGACAGTGGGAAATATTTCACCCATGCAGTGGCAGCAGTGTTAACTTGGCACTAGGGCAGTCAGGACCCTCTTCCCTCCATTCCCTCAGGCTCCCTTCATGACCTTGAATGTTGAGCTCATGCAGAGTCAGTATTGGTGCCTCAACTCCAAATAGCCTCCATCGGCAAGAGAACAAATGCATTCAGGACTGGAACCAGCAAGCAAACAAACGCATTCAGGACTGGAACCAGCAAGCAAACAAATGCATTCAGGACTGGAACCAGCAAGCAAACAAATGCATTCAGGACTGGAACCAGTGAGCAAACAAATGCATTCAGAACTGGAGGAACGCTTGGAGATTTGGGGACTCCGTTAGTATGCAGAGGGGCCAACGTCCTCCTTAGAGCTGGAGCAGGATGCAGGAGTCAGGGTAGAGCCACCACCTCTGCTGTTGGCTTTCTGTGTCACCTGGAAAAGACATTGCTTGGTCCTAGTTTCAGAGGAGGGACTGAGGAGGGAGGGTCTCACAGAAATCTGTGCTCCTTGACTTTCCACTTGCAAATTAAGAGCTCATGCTGGCAGGGTGGAGATTGCATTAAGCTCCTGCTTTGCCTGGAGGATTTCTGGGGCAGCAGCAGGGACTGACAGTGGGAATTCCCTCAGAACAGAAACCCTCACATGGTTGAAGGGATTACTGAGGCAAACAACACTTCCAGCATTTGTTGCCCTCTTGATCTCCCACTTTTCCAAACAGAAACTAGTATACACAAGACTGGTGATAAAAAAAAAAACCCAACTTTCTCATAAAACCCAAACAGCCTTTGAATAGAAGCTAAAATTGCAGCTTTGACTGCTGGACATAGATGGGATGTAATGGTTCTGTGGGACTACCCATACAGCAGTTAGTTAAGATAAATCAGTACTTGTGGCCCTTTATCCCTGTCTGGTATATTAATAAAATGATAAAAAAGCCACAATGGTTTCATTGGACACCCTACACGTATGACTCTGGGCTCTATGACGAAATATTGTGACAAAGTTGAGGAGACAATGCTCCTGAGGACCTGCAATGGTGGCTCTTGATCAGCAGAGAGGGACAAGCATGTGGGACCTTGCTGCAGGAAGATGTGTAATGAGAATTCCATGCCTGTTCTGAGGATGGGGGTAAATCACATAATGTGGAGAAAGGTGAAGTAGAAAACAAAGTCCAGAATCTTGGCCTTTCCATTTCCTAATCACCAGTAGAGAAACCTGTGGGGAACACAGGCACAGCACCTTCAGATGTGTTTGCACCGTGCATCATGCTAAAACCTTTGCTGGGAGTTGGAAAGAAACCTGCTGCCAGGCTGTACAAGGAGGAGGTCACTGATGCTTATTTGGGGCTCTCTGGCAATGGATTCTTTCACTTCACCTCTTGTCATGCTTAGACCTGAAGACGTTTTGGAAAGAAGATGTCTGCTTCAAAATGACGACGGTGTGCCTGACCAGAGGCAGCTACCAGATGGTTGGAACACAAAGGAATTGTAAAGTGTTCAAGGTTAGTGGAAGGAGCAGCAGCCTCAGCAGATGCCACCTGCTTGAGCAATTGCCAGGCAGGAGTTACGGTTTTCTGTTAAATGTTACAGGGACTTCCCATAGCAGAGAGGTGACACATACCTCTACGTTGCTCATAGGTTCAAACCAGCCAATTTGCAAACCAATTCCCAAATCCAGTTATTTAGAAGGATGGAGATGACTCATGAGATACTGCAGGACGCAGTGTAACAGATGCCCTGGCTGAATGCACTGCGGGGACATGCAGCTATCAACAAAAGCCAGGCAGGAAATTCCAGTATGACTTGGCTTTGAAAGGAGGAAGGTGTATTGGAGTTGGAAAGGTTGAGTACTTCACAGATGGGCCAGGGAGGAAAGCAAAACCTTGGTGTGGGCTTCAGGGTCTGTTGAAGAAGCACACCTTGTTACACCAGCTGGTCAAACATGAGCACGGCAATGCGCACCGAGCAGGGGAAGGGGTTCCATCCCCTCAGCATGGGCAAATCTGACACTAAAGGGCTGGAGAAAGCAATAGGTGCAAGTGCAAGCTACCATGTTACAACTACAAACTCTTTACAGGTGGTTGTGCGACTGTAAACTGGTGGCTGAACTCTATGGGGAAACAAAATATTGTGGGTGATCCTGTGGGCTTCCACAGTCCTCTGTCACAGAAAAAGTCTTCCAATTTTGGACCATGAGGAAGAAGCAGTACACCAAATTGTGACCAATGACTGTTTGCTCAGCAAGTCCATGAACTTCAGGGTCCCTGGAAACAAAAGCAAATATCTGCCTTGGTTTTCCTAACTGGGAGGCAGCTGTGGTGGCTTCAGACATTATTCAGTAGCATCTGTTTCCATGCCTTTTCCTTCACAGATGGTGCTATTGCAGGAATCCCAGAGTTCAAACTTACACCCAGCTGCTGGATGTGCCTATGCAAGGCCAGGGCAGCCACAGCTAGGCAAAACAGAGTGAGGCCTCTTTTATTACATAAAAGCACATAAAAAATACATGAAAGCAAGGGATGTGTTTATGGAGGTCAGGAAGGGCTGACTCAGAGCTTGAGATATTCTCCAAGGAGACAAGAGCCAGCTGCCATGGGAAACAGCTTCCATCTTGGTTCCCAATTGCATGTTAAATGTAAAAGCAACCACCAAACAACAGTTGATAGTGCTCATAGCACTAATAGCCTTGGGACAATGTACAAACGGTCACTCAATTGAGTATTTGTGGTAAAATCTGCCTGGGAAGCATTTTTTCACCAAATAGATGATATTTGGTCTATGTTGAATTGTTTCTTCCTCATTTTAGAGTCTAGTTCTTCCCTCTCGGACAAGTCACCATGATTTCCAGGTGGGCCAGAGAGGAACACTTGACAGAGGTAGTCATTCTTAGGTCTAAAGTCATTCTTATTATTGCCAAACACCTGAAGCTCCCCATAGCTTCTATTTTTATCTGAGTTTTGGACAACCTTAGCACAGCTTCAAGCTTTTTCCGTTAAGTCAGAGTTTAAAGATCAAAGGCAACCTTCACAATAATCTTAAGAGTGAGCCTATACAACACTGGATTTCACATTAAAATTTCCCTTATTTGCTTCATACACAAATCAGCTTCATAAGCCTTGTGAGAAAGCAGCACATTCAAAAAGCCCTCTAGCATTCAAAGAAGAGCGAAGTTGAGGTATTACAAGTGGAGAGCAAGGAGCAGAACTCTGTAAGCAGGCATCGCACTGAGTAGGAGGTTTTAAATAGTTTCCTCTGAGACAACTTTGGCTCCTTCTGTTACACAGTTTTACTCAAGTGTTCAACAAATTATCTCATGAAGGAAGCAAATATCGCAAGAAAAATATACCCTGTACATCTTGCAGGGGTTGAAAATCGTGGCATGGAAAGAGCAGTCTCAGCTCCCTAAACAACTTAAACAAAGAGGAAAGGCATCAAGAGGGAAATCCTCTCTGACTTTGTTATGGAAATGTGATACAGTTTGACATTTTAATTGCGATTCTCCCCTTATTATCTGGCACACGTTCATAGTGTCCAAGATGTTGTTTAGTGAATCCAGCTGCCTCCTCCACTCCGTTTGAAGTCTGGCGACTCCGCGTGATAGGGGAGTGTGAGAGTCAATGTGATTTGTGTATGAGGAAACATAAATATGTCACAGGAGTTTAGTCTTATAGGTCTGCAGAGTTTATACTCACAAAATCTGTTGTGCCCTTGTTTACACACCCAGCTCCAAAGCCCTGACATACCCTCACTCCGGCTCAAAACTTTCATCGTTTCTGCCTGCTTCCTAAGGAGGCCATTGCAAAGCATGCGAATGATGTTTGACCACAGTTTAATGCATCCGGGGAAATGTGCTCTAAATGTTAAGACGTGCTTTAACCAGATTTGATACTCTGTCAGTACTTGAGATGAGCACACGCGAGCTTCTGCTGCCACATGTACAAATTCCTAAGCGTGGGCCTCCCCGTGCACCCAGAAATTGTCACACCAGAAGAAAGGGGGAAAAAAAAAAAAAGAAAAAAAAAAAAAAAGCTTGCAAATATATGAACATTTGCACACACCTGAGCATAGACATCTGAGCACAAAGATGCAGCTGCGCTGAAGTGACAAAAACCCCACATTCCTGGTTTTCCCACAGCTAACTTCCACCAGCCAGGATTGTTGAGATAAACTCATCTGTTTGGTACTGTTCTTCACCTGAAACTTCACCACTGCTGCCAACAATGGGGAAAGACTCATTTTCTTTTTTTACGTCAAAAGGTTTACCATAGGACATATTTAAAAAGAAACCATAGGAAGCACAGGAGCCTAACCTAAGTGAAGAGACTTAGGGGAACATGCTATCAGAAGCACATGTCCTGCTCTCTTTAGATTCCAAGTTGCAAGACCTGTGTACCTGAAAGGGAGAGATGGTAATAGCCTCCCTTGGGGTGGGAGGTTCTTTAAGAGAAGCAAATATGTGAATAAAAAGTTTCAGCCTAGCTCATTTCTAGAGTTCAATTGTCTCTCTGAAAGCACTAAGTTTGAATCATGCCCTCCTTGGAGCTAGGAAAAAAAAAAAAAAGGATTTCATGATTAATTTTGCTTGAATAAATGACTTAGTTAAGGCTACCAGAGAATGGATTGGTGACCTTCCTAACCCCAAGTTAAGGCCTTTCTCCAGTACTGGGAAAGTAGGGAAGAGCATTGGCAGGACACACTTGAAAAGTCTGGCTAGAGTTGAGACCTCTGTTACTGAAGCTTTACATAGAGAAGTTGTCTGGGGAACATCCAGTTCTGCATCATCTAACTCTAAATTGAGGGCTGAGCCTTTGAAGCTCTCATGCTTCTAACCTTTACTTCTATATCCCTGATGAGTGAGATTAGGTGATAGGGATCCATAAGTGAGTCACAGTTTGAGGAACAAGAGTCAAAGCAACATTCTGTTCTGGGTGCTCAGATAGAAACTTTTACAAGTAATAAGAAAATAACTACATGGGAAGTGTCAGATGACTGCAGGACCAAATTGCTGGAGCTTTGCCTTCTCAGCAACATGAAAGATAGCTCTTGCTACTGAACATCCTAAAATTACTCTTTTAACTGTATCAAATCCCTGAAATGCACATTTAGAAAAAGCACAAAAAGGAGACTTAGAGGCATAGCTCATTATTTCCAGTGGATCTGAATAGGTAGTTTCACACAGTGGTCTTTCCTGCTCTGTTTCACAAAGAAGGTTCTTCTCAGAAGAAACCTAGGAATGATACATATTGGGTATAGTGTTTAACAATACCATCTAATGATGTGGCTATCATGGGGATTGGGTACAAGGCAGACTGCTCTTCTTGTTGCTTCATCAACATTCATTTTTCAGTTAACTACAAAGTGACATGATCCCCAGTTACACAAATACAGGATCCTGCTTTCAATATAATGGCCAAATAACAGAAATTGCATGCTTTATGCTAGCAGCCACTGTGTCATAGTCACCAGTACATGCCATTATAGAATCCCAGAATGGTAGGAGTCGGAGGGGACCTCTGGAGATGAAGGCTAATCCTCCTGCTAGCACAGATATTCCTAGATTGGGTCACACAGGAATGCATGCAGGCGGGTTCGGAAACTCTCTGGAGGAGAAGACTCCACTGTCTCTGGGCAGTCTGTTCCAGGGCACTCCACAAGGCAACAAGCTGAGCTAGGGAGATGGCCGTGGCAGGAGGCAGAGAATAAGCAGGTGTAGGTAAATCAACCCTTAGGGAACACTTCAGAGGGGCTCACAAGGTTTTACACCATCTGTGGGGGCTTACTGAGACACAGTAACCTCATTGCTCAGCTCTCAATCATTTTTTTGTACTTAAGGCCAGAGTCTTGGCACAGAGAGTGGTTCAGTGGCCAATGCCAGCCTGAAGCCAGGGGTTTAGTGACAAGGGAACACGGAAATTAAGCCAGTTCTTATTTTTGTCTCTAAAGCATGAGTCTAACCCTTTAGCAGAGCTCTGTCAGGGCTTACTCGACCTCATGCTGAATGCCGAAATCATGTGAAAAGTGGGAGCCCATTTGAGAACTCTTCACAGAGAGGAAGATCCTTGTGAGGGCTTCCCTCTCCCCTGGCTTTCCCCCTTTTTTGAAGAAAGCTACTCCCTGATGTTCCCAGTGCATGAACTCAGTTGGCACTTGAGCCAGTTAAAAGCCAGGCAGCTTACAAACCTCTTTTCTTCCAGCAGATACCAAAAGGAAATTGTTCTTGTCCCAGAAAGAAGCTTGAGGAACTAGGAACAGAGCTGTGAATTTGCAGCTGACCTAGGTGGGAAGAGCCCACATGCCTTAGATGGCTTCGAATTTATTGCCATCAGCAGAAATATCACCTCCCTAGCCACTGAACCAGTGAGGTCAGCATTAAAACGGGAGCAGTGCCTACCTGATTAAGTTGATTTGCTTTTTCCATTTCCTCATTTGCTCTTTTGCTTTAATTGTGGGGCTCAGAAGTGCAACTGATTGTAATGGCTGCATGAGCTCTAAGATATCAACTGAGCCACAGTACCTATCCAGGATCCTCACTCACAGAAGCTGAGGAGTTAAATGCATTGGATGGCAGAGGTGAAACCTGTACCCTTCACCTCGTATTTGTGAGGTACTCACGCACAGAATCCACCCCTCTGTACAGCTGACACACAGAAGTCTCCAATGACAGACCACATGTCAGAGCCTCCACAGCAGATTTAGGCTATTTCAGTGACTGATTTGTTCAGGGCAAACACCCTTTTGTGGTCCTAAGCAAAGCCAGCCAAGCTATTACTCAGTCCGGCTGCCAGTCGCTGCGCGTTGGCTAATGGTTACTTGGTGTGAGCTCTCCCTCATTTGTTTCGGTTTTTAGTACAAACTGGTTTCAGCAACAGGTTAAGCTAAACCAGATGACTTTCCTTCCTCAACTGAGAAACACTTCACCAGCAGAACTGCGGGGTAGCATATGAGCAGTTGCAAGGAGGTGTTGAGTGCAATCCTAAAAGTTTGCTCAGTCACTTGCAAGGCGAGTGTGCATCTTTGCTCTCAGTGGCAAAGGTCATCCAGCCCACTGCATTGACTGGCTCATATACCTAAACCATACAACCCTGCTTGTTATTCGATATGAGATCAGACACATTCCACATGCACTGGCAGCTGACTTAAGAAGCTATGTTTGGAACACTGCAGCAGAAGTAGATGTCTTCAGCCAGCTACCAACACTGAATAGCCCTGCTCCTTTTTGGAGCTCTCCAGTGAGACCTTTTAACCATACCTTCCCACTTAAGCCTGCCTAACATTACTAGCTTTGCTGATTTCTCCTTCTCCTCCTGCCCCCATCTCTCTTTATCTGATTGCCTATCCTCTCCAAAATTAGTAGTGCTATGTTTAGCATGTTCTGGCACTCCTGTAGGTGCTGGATCAGTCTCACAGGGAGCCCACAAATTTCCACTCCTATTGGAGAGAAGAGTGTTCTCAAAACTGCTGACATGAGATCCCAGTGAGTGAACTAAACCAAGAGGTCGGAGCCTGTGAAATGTTCTTAATATAGCCAAGGCGAATAGCTCCCATCTTGTGTTACTGAAGCCCCACAGTCATGTGTCCCAGCAGCCCTGTACCTCTGTCAGGCAGGAGGGCAAGAGCATGAGGTCATTTCCAACATCACACTAGCAAGACAAGTAACTATTTGTTTTAGGCATGGGAAGTCAGAGGAAGGAGCAGGCACAGGATTTAAGCTTTCCTTTCTGATTCCGTGTAAGCCAAACATAGTTTTGGAGGTTACAGGGGGCTGATTTTCCTCCCCTTTCCTCATTCTCAGAGGCCACTGTAGCCATATCACTGGCAGCTTTTCAGCAGTACTGGACCAAGGCAGCTTAGCTCTGGCCTTAGCGGAGCAGGAAAGAGCCATCTACAGGTGATGGAAGATAAGGTGACATAACCCTGTCCTCTCCTGACCTGAGCCATGGAAGGCTTAGATGCCAACCTGAGCCAGCAGCCTTCTCATCTGCCATACTCCTCCCCCGCTCCAGGGCCACAGCCACCTCTTTCAGAGGGCACCTGTGTGTTATGTGAATGGCTCCAGGTTCTTCCAGCTCACAGCTGCTGACTTCAAGCCAGGAAACCATCAGCCAGGCTTGTTTGGTGGTCCAAACAGTGGTAACCACATTGAGAGGGCCAGAGAGAACATGCCACTTGCAAGTTACCATGGCTGTGAGGTCCATTTTGAAGACATCCCTTTAGCGGTCTTTCATTTCACAGAATTACAGAATTAACCATGTCGGAAAAGACCTCTAGGATCATCGAGTCCAACCTACCACCTAACCCTTCTAATTAACTAAACCATGGCACTAATTGCCTCATCCAGCCTTCTTTAAACACCTCCAGGGATGGTGACTCCGCCACCTCTCCGGGCAGCCCATTCCAATGGGCAATCACTCTTTCCATGTAGAACTTCTTCCTAATGTCCAGCCTAAACCTGCCCTTGTGCAGCTTGAGACTGTGTCCTCTTGTTCTGCCACCGGGTGCCTGGCTTCACCGTCCCTACAGTGAAGCAGCAGAAGGCCAGATCTGTGTGGCCAGGAGACTGGATGCAGTAGAATAAGAAAAGGATCATCTTGCCTCAGTCACCAGCCTCCAACTTCAGCTAGACTTGGGCCATATTCCAGGCAGTGTTACTGGTTGCTGCAAGGTGTCTGCCTGCAGCAACCTGTGTGACTATCTTCTCAATACACTCTAAGGGCCAAAGCCCAGCTGGCTGCTGTAGGAAACATGGCGGTCATACACAGGCTAAGGAGGGTCAGACTTGCTTTGGAAAGAGAGGGCTCCAGGTGGAGTGCAGTGACTGCAAAGCATTTAGGAAAAAAATGGGCACTTCTGCTCTTCAGAAAGGGTGATGTGAATTGCTGTAGCAGGCAGGAGAAGGCCTAAACTGGAAGGGTTGTTCCACTCAGTACCTGAAAGATTTCATCTAAATCTACAAATTTTTAATACATGTGTTCTTTATTTGTTTCTCTCCATCGTGCATTTCTACATGGACTGATGCTCACAAGAGACATGAGGGGAGGTCTAGGCACACTCAGGGCCTAAAATATACTGGTTCCAAGAAAGGCATCTGGTGTTTCTTTACCATAGGTATTTGTCTACCTTCTTTTAAAATTTTCTTTGTTTTTACCCACTCGCCTCCAAGATCTCCTCTTTCTCTTTTTTTCCATCCAGGACCTCCCACTACTGACCCCACTGTTCTTCTGTTCTCTTCCATTTGTTTCCTACACATAACCCTGATAGACCCCAGCTCTGGATTGCGATTCCTGCAGCCCCCATGGGCTGTGACTGACACATGACATGTTTTAAAGTGTGGACTCAGCCCTGGTGAGGTGAAAAAGCAATAGTCAGCATGTATGAGCTGTGCAGCACAATAGAAAATACAGATTTTAATTAAAACTGGTATTTCAGGACCTCTGCTGGTGGCAGCCCTGCTGAAACACAATGTTGCTGAAGGTCCACAGATTTTAGTGTAACACTATCTGCAGAAGCTGCAGCTCCCAACATCTGCACTACCACTTGGAGTGATGGGAAATGCTCTATGTAACTGTGCTTGGAACAAGGACACTCCTGTAGCAGGATGGTGACAGCTTTGTATGTGAAATTCCAACGCCATGGGATTGTATCCCTTTTGTTGCCTATAGAAGCAGGACAAAACCCCAGGAGGCTGGGAGCAAGGTCTTCTGACACCTACCCTGTTTATTTGACATAAAGCTGCACCTGTTCATACATCTTGTTCTATCCACATTTTATTTCATTTATTCCTTTCATTCATTGCACCTGCTGCTGCCGTCTCTCTGAAGCGCCCTCTGTGATGACTGCTCCATGGCTATCCCAGCAGGATGCAGCACCCTGATTCTACATTCACTCTGCAGCCCCTTGAAATTATCACCATAGCTTCAGGGAGGCACGACTGGGAGGTACATCCTCTGCCCTGAACGCAGGCAATCCTCAATTAACTCTTTGTTATGCTACTGCCTCCCTGTGATACTTGGGCCACATCCCTTGTGCCTCGTACAAAGGCAAAGATGACTTCCTCAGCCTTGGTTTCTCTAAACCCAGTTAACAGCACAGGTTTATTTCGTGAGTTAACCCAGTGGAAGTGACCATGCCCTACAGATGACTCTCAGGACCAGGATGGTATCTCAGAGAGAGAACTTAGCATAAAGCTAGGCTCATTACAAATCATTCTCTTAAAATGAAAGCAGTGCTGCCCATCTGCCCCAGAATACCTCACCTTCTGGTATAAGCAGAAGGGGCATGGAGGAGCTCAGCTCACCCAATTTGGTTCCTGCACACCCAGTGGCTTTATGCAAGGAAATAGGCAAGCTCTCAGAGAGCTGCACTATCTTGACACAGCACATCTCATCTCCCTCTGACCCGCTTCAGACAGACCATGACCTATGTCCAAGACATGACTCAAGCTGGGTATCTTACAACTTGAACTCACAGTGTTACCTTCTCTACAATTTTCAAGCAAAAGAACATCTGCTCCATTTGAGGTCAACAAAGGTATTTCCCACCAAAGGTCAACTGAATTGGCTCTTTGTCTCTCTGGCTGTGTTTACCAAAGGCCAATCACTGCATTAGCATTTAGACTCCATAGCAAAGGGAGAAGATGCTGGCGTCCAGAGCCACAGTTCACTTAATAATTGTTTGGGTTTTTTTAGTTTATGAGATTAGGGTGTGTGATGGGGAACAGCCCCATAATTTAGACCCAGCAATATCTCTACATACCAGCAGAGGAAATAGACAGCAGAGAAGAACTGTCAGCAATCCTCCTGATGCTCTTTGCTCCTTCACCAGTACCGCCCTCTCCTTGGGGCCCTGGGGCTCCTCAGTGCCAGGCCTTGGTGTGGGAGCACGGCCCTCTGTGTGGGAGCATGTCCCTCCAAGTGGAAAGAGGAACCAGAGGTGAGCAAAGTCAGCCTTTCTTCCTCCGCTGGGTACCTCAGAGGGCTGGCAAAGAAAAAAGGAGCACCAAGAAGACCCCAGGCTTCTGCTAACTCAGCATGGGACCAACATTTCACTATAGCAACTGAAGACCTATAGTTTGGATTTTCTGGGGAATAGTATTTTCTACAGCACTAGAGGTGCAGGCATTAATAAACATTGCAGGCATATAATGGAGGGAAGACCAAGGGACTATTATTTAGTCCCAGAAGACTTCCCAAGTGGAGATCCTTGAAAACTTCCCCAGAGAGTGGCTGCCAATGGCCCCATGCCCCAGTGGAGGCCAGTGACAAGTGAAGACCCTCAGGGATCAGTCCTGGGACCAGTCTTGTTTAACATCTTTGTCAGCAACATGGACAGAGGCACCGAGTGCACCCTCAGCAAGTTTGCTGACAACACTAAACTGTGTGGTGCAGCCAACACACTGGAGGGCAGGGATCCATCCAGAGGGACCTGGACAGGCTGGAGAGGTGGGCCCATGCCAACTTCATGAAGTTCAACAAGACCAAGTGCAAGGTCCTGCATCTGGGTCAAGGCAACCCCAAGCACCAATATAGGCTGGGCAGTGAGTGGCTGGAGAGCAGCCCTGAGGAGAGGAGCTTGGGGGTGTTGGTGGATGAGAAGCTCAATATGAGTCTTCAGTGTGCTCTTGCAGCCCAGAAAGCCAACCAGATCCTGGACTGCATCAAGAGAAGCGTGGCCAGCAGGTCGAGGGAAGTCATTCTCCCCTTGTACTCCACACTGGTGAGACCCCACCTGGAGTACTGTGTCCAGTTCTGGAGCCCCTGTTACAAGAGGCATATGGATGTGCTGGGAGGTGCCCAGAGAAGGGCCATGGGGATGATCAGAGGGCTGGAGCTCCTCTCTTATGAGGAGAGACTGAGAGAGTTGGGACTGTTCGGTCTAGAGAGGAGAAGGCTTCAAGGTGATCTTATTGTGACCTTTCAGTATTTTAAGGGGGCCTACAAGAAAGCTGGGGAGGGACTCTTTAGAATGTCAGGTAGTGATAGGACTAGGGGGAATGGAACAAAGCTAGAAATGGGTAGATTCAGACTGGATGTTAGGAAGAAGTTCTTCACCATGAGGATGATGAGACCTTGGAACGGGTTGCCCAGGGAGGTGGTTGAGGCTCCAGCCCTGGAGGTGTTTAAGGCCAGGCTAGATGAGGCTCTAGACAGCCTGATCTAGTGTGAGGTGTCTCTGCCCATGGCAGGCGGGTTGGAACTAGACGATCCTTGTGGTCCCTTGTGGTCCAACCCTGGCTGATTCTATGGCTGCATAAGGAGAACTGCAGATCACAGGATACCGATAGTCTTTCTACTTCTGCCCTTGGTGCAGCCTGTTCAAGGAGCACCATCCACGAGGGAGGAAGAGTAGCTACACCTGATGTTGTCCCTCAGTGCCTCTCCTCAAAGGAGATGAACTGGGGTACTTTGGCTTTCAGCAGTGCCCAGCAAGAAAGCGAGGAGAAGCCCACTCCAAGGGACTGCTCTCCTTTTTATTCACAGAATCTTTCACACACCAGCAAATGTGGAGTTAAGACTGCAGCCGAGATGAAATCCAAACATTTGCAAGTGCGTGAATTCCGAAGGAGAGCAACCAAACTACCTTCACTCTGCCCTAGCAGCAGTGCTTTTACTGCAGCCAAGTCTGCCTCAGCCAGCTGGAACAAAGAGTTTAATCTTATCAGTGACCATAAAAACTCAAATTCCTCTTAGCAGAATTGCTGATGGGGACGGTAGTGCCAAGCCTGGCTTCACTGCGGTCTTACACAGTCAACAGGGGGGAAGTGCTATATCACAAATTCCTGAATCCCAAATTCCTGTATCACCCCTCACTCCATGCAGAGAAAACGAGCCCATGGATAACGCAGTACCGCACAGGATGGAACAGGATCTGAAATGTTTTTTCCCCTTGGTCACTTAGGGGTAGTATTAAATTAAAGTATTCAACTGAAGTATCAACTAAAGTACAATGCTTCCTGCATGCTTACCTGAAGTGCTGCAGAGGCACTCCACCCTGGCATTGGGTGTGCTTGGATGCACTTGTTTCCCACAGCTCCTCAGCATGGCTTTGCCAGGAGGGTGAGAGAGGACTTGGCACCTATGGACAGTAGCTCATGGCAAAGTCATGCATACCCTCAAGGTGCACTGAGCTCAGCAAGTATGGTATATGCCCATGGGAAAGGTGTGCATACCTCGAACGCTTATCTTTCAACTGAGCTGTCTTCCATGCAGTTGCTGGAGCTGGGAAGCAATAAGTGGGCTCAGGTCACAGATGTGGGGGTGAGACTTGGGTTACAATTCAGTGGTAAATGTTGGTGTTACTGTTCAGCAAAAAGGTGAAGATAAGGTTGTTTGTCTCCCACCGTCTGTCACTTGGAGTTGAGGCCCATCTCACAGATGCTTGGACCTCCTGCAGGAGGTGGTAAGGACCACCAGCACCACAGCAACCATAAGTGGCTGCTTTCCAGCCTCCCCATCTCTTCTTTTGGCCCTTTCTACCTCCAAACCCCCACATGCATGCGCTTGCAATGGCAAGATAAGCCTTCCTGGGCTGCACTGAGCCACCCTCGGCTGGTACACCTGCCATCAGCCTTCTTGCCATCTGGGTTTTATCATATTGCAGCCCTATCCCCTGCCATGATGTCACCAGCTATGACCAGTCCCTCCACACTTCCATACACATCCACCTTTGTGTTTCCTTTCCCTCTCCCATACGGTGCATTTATTGCCTCCCGTGAGCTCATTCAGCCACAAGTTTCCCTCCCTATGCACATGAGTGGTCTTTACACATACACTTCTCATGCAGAGCTGTGAGACAGTCTGAGCTCTGTCCCAGTTCTGCCTCATGTCTAGTGAAGATACCTCACCTAAGAGAGAGGAGGCTTCCTTTCTGCTCTGGATCAGACAAATCCTCTTGAAGCCGACAGGAAAGATCCCCAGGATACCCAAGGCTAAAGCACCTTTGTGCCAAAGATCTGGAGCACCTGTGCAATGCAGGCACACTTGGATGCCCTCTGAGAACTGCTCTGTAAGCAGTGCTCCCAGCTCTCCAAGGTCTCGTTCCTAGTGCTGATAGGAAGTCACCTTGCTTATACAGGGAAGGCTGGTGGAAATACTTGGCATGCACTTCAACTGTTGATAAGGCTGGACTATCTGCCAATACACATTGTGCCTCTCCCTCTGTCTGGCTTGAAGTGGTCTACAGCTCTCATCATCATCGTATGTCAACACCTGTGCCTTCTGGCTTCTTCCACTTGCCTCACCCTTTGTACGTCTCGGATTAGAGCTACTCAGCACAGCAGTTGGCCAAGAGCTCAGTGCTCAGGTCCTGCAACATCTGGGAACTGAATCATGCAGAATATCACAGCGACACACAGTACTGCTTGCAACTGCATTCAGATACATGGCTTTGCTTGCAGAAGTGTGCATCTAACACTTTTGTCAGGCAGAGGGAGATGATAGGTGTCCTTCCACTATTGCAGGCTTGGAGGTGACAGCCATCCTAATTAGGGGCTACAGAGATGACGCCTCCATGGAGAACAAGTTTTATTTATGAGCCAGATTAGGAGGCATTAATTGCTTTCTCTCCTGGTTTCTGCTCAGAAAGGTACAGTAATCACAGGAACATTTTTGACATTGTTGACATAGCTTCCCAGCCCTCCTGCTGAGAAACAGGGACTCTTGCATACTTCAAAAGGGCTTAAAGGCTCGGGTTGTGCCACCACAGTAGTAGTGCCGATCTAGGACTGAGGTGGGGGGAATTTGCATTAGAAGGATTAAATACCAGGGCTATTGTGGAATTTTAAACTGATGTTTTCCGGCTGACTACAGGCCCAGAGCTTGTGTGTGGCATGTTTGAGCCTCAAAAGTGCTCTTGATCCTCTGATCTTTTATTTCATAACATTTCTTCCCATCCCCTCGCTTCAAATGTGTTTTGCTTTTCTTTTGGCTGCAGAGCAGGCACATATTAGCAAAAGGCAGATTTTTGGATTGACAGTACTGAGAGCAGTCTGAAGCTCAGAAAAGCTTTCTTTGTGAGTATTTGAAACACTGAGCATTTGGAGTACTCTTGTAGTCTTGGGGCTCTGAATTAACAACACAGCTAAGACAAGCTCCATTCTCACCCAAGTGTCCTGTGAAGATTTGCCATAGTCCTGCACAAACACTAAGGTATGTTCTTACATCAGATACCTTCTGACATATGTCTCTTGCTTGTAGCTCACATAAACCCTCCCAGCTTTCATTGTATGACGGTAAATGAGACATTTGTTGCAGTTACATCAACATCAATGGGGTCTCTGCTGAGACATCAGTCCATGATATTCCTGGCACTTCTTAAATACCTCTCTCTGCAGAAAGAGACTGATCCTGGGAAGATACTCAGCCACTCACAGAACTGGATCAGTTATATTTCTGTGCCAATCTGCCATTCAGTTGTCATTAGACACAGGCTCAGGCTGCACGCAGATTTCCTCCTGCTTATTAGGTCCTGCAGCTGACTCAGGGTTCTAAGAGTAGCCACCCACCTACATGACATCACGTAAGAAAAACATGGAAAGACATGGGGCTGGGGGGTTGGGGTTGTTCTGTGGTTGTGTTTTCTCTGTGCACAGAGATGAAGACCTAGCCTCCCAACATCAGCCTTGCCATGTGCAGCACCCTGCAGTCATACGACACTTGCCTTCACATGTGTTTGAGGTAGGCACTGGGAGCTGGAAAGGGCCACTCTTGGCCCTCAAGTTGTGGCACTGTGGTTCAGAGTTTGGACAGACTCTAGGAGAGAGGCAAATGTCCCCGCAGCCTGGTAGCACTGGATGAATGTTACTGCTGCTCCCGCCATGTCACAGCCAGTTATCATCCCTCCACTGCTGGGGCATGACAGCTCCATGAAAGTGTGGGCCCACAGCCTGCTCCCAGCTTTCTCTTAAATCTATCTGCCTCTCCAAACCACAGCCCTATGGTTTATAGGCCACAGGTAACCTATGTAAACTGAACCAGTTTCTTTCCACTGTGATGTCCACTTTATGTCTGAAGGACCAAATCAGCACCAGCTAAAACTGCTAAGGGCCTAAGATGCAAACATACCTGTTCCTGTTCTTTCAAAAATCACTCTTGCTTGGTGTTTCTAGTAGTTATTATAATGCAGTGAGAACTTGGCAACTCATCAAAGGTAGCATTTTCCATTAGTCTGATGCAGCAAAGTAATAAAGAGCAACCACTAAAGATCTTGGACCAGTTACACGGTAAGGCAGCAAGGAGAGCTCAACTTTTTCTGCAATTGTGATTCAGCTTTACAGCCTGCTGCTTGACTTGATGGAGGAAAAAGAATTTGTTGTTTCTTTGGAAAACAAAACAGAAAGAGGCAACAGGGATGTCAGAAATAGCAGAGAGTAATGATCACACATACCAGCTTGGGGCTTAAAACTGGCACAGCTCCTGCCCTGGCCAGCTGATCTTGCTTGTGCAATAGGGCTGTAGGAAGAAGTCCTAGAGATGGAATAGAAGGAGCTGCCATGAACTGGCCTTTTGCAGCACGCACTACTGTGTAATATGTTCTGCATGTGCAGCATAAAAGGATAAGCTGGAACTGGAGAAGCACAGGTATGGAAGATCAGTGGTGGGCTGCCTGTACAGACCTATACTGCCCTGTGCATTTGAGACCACTTTATCTCGCAGTGGTGTTAATCACATCCTGTATCATCCCCCTGTGAGGGAAGAATGGCAGGAAAGCACCAATGATACTAGAAGGGGAGCAAAAAGTCACCATTACCTCCTCACAGGAGACACAGCCCACAGGGCAGCATGCTTCACTCTTGTGGCTGCAAACTGTGAGGAGAATTGCTGTTGGCAAAAAGGAGTCCTTTAAATCAACAGGCAACCCAATGGCTTTTTGATTCACAGCAACCTGATTCAATATCCTGCTGGAATAAGGATAAGCCTTCATTTGATGATGTACTTAGTCAGGCACCTTTTTGGAATCCTGCACTGACCACATCAGACCAATATTTGTGTCCTCCTTGCCAGGATGCACTCACACATTGGCAGTTTTAACAGTCTGGGAGGCACTTTTATTTTAAGCACTTCTTTTCACTGGCTTCTGAAACCTTCTGAAGCTATTTGTAGTTGTAGTTTTTTTTTCCCCGGGTTGAAATTTCTCACGCTCATGCTCTGCCGCAGGTGATGAAAGCTTGACAATAATCTGCTGTTGCAAGTGTCTCAGCTCAACAAAGTGGTGATTTTGGGCTGGAACAACTGGAACTCCTTGATACACTAATTGGAAGAGGCATGGAACAAACTGCACCTCCTCATTTACTCCACACATTCTAATTTGCACATTCCTGGGCATCTCTTCACCAGCAACTCAGCACATAGGCAGCACCCTCGATCCAGAACCTTCTCTGTTTCAGTCCATGCTATTTGCTGATCCCACATTCATGAGGACCTGCTTCTTCTTATGGCTCCCCTGTTCTTCTTAGATCGTGGGTTTGGGTTTATTTGTTAGGGGGGTTTGAGTCCTTTCACCTCACCTTTTCACTTCCTTACACAAGCTAGTGCCAGAATACTGTTTCAACGACACTTTCCCCTCCCTGTAGCTAAGCTCTTGGCAACATGATCCCAGCTGGGTACTTCATCTCCGTACCCCACCGGTAGCTCAAGATCAGTCAAGGTTGACATCTGAGCCCATATCCTACCTTACATGGCTCCTGTGTTCCCTGCAACTGTTGGAAAGAGCCCTGCTGGAGACCTCCATGAAAGGTAACACCACAGTGGCTGAGGACTTTTCCTCTCATTCCACCCTTTGAAGAGCTCAGCTGAGCAGATACCTTAATCAAAATGCTTGTGAAAGGACAGAGGGAGAGATTAAAAGCCTTGAACCCCTTAAAACTTATTAATAGTCTGAAGGTGTGAAAAGCATCTGGTATTGGCCAAATGCAAAGTAAGCATGGCAGGAAAGGTATCCAAACCTAGACTAAAGCCAGAAGAAGATCAGAGAATATCTATGCTCCCCTTGCCCATCTTGGCACCCTGCACCACCTGGAGTACTCATCCTGGAGCCTGCTGGGAAGCAAGACAGTTTTGCAAAGGATGGGCTATTAACTTCAGATCAAAAGGAGCATTCAGGAGGCCAGCAGGTCTGTCAGGAGGGAGGACTAGGGGGAGCACGGGAGGACAGGGCACTGTTTCAGCTGGGGAAGGGAGGAATTAAACGTCTCCAGTGTCAGCCGGTCAAGATTGCTTTCCCTTTATAGCAGCCCCAATGGCTGAGTGAGAGACAGCACAGGGAGAACTGAGTTTTCTCTAACTCAAGGCGGGGGGGGGGCAAATGCTGACCTGCAAAGTCAATAGTAATTTTACACCCCACTGACATTTTTGGTTGGCAACAGGATAGATATTTTAATCATAACCTTCTCTGTCCTATGCCACTCCTTTCCACCAAAAATAAATAAATAAACCCATCAGCCCTTGTTTTGGCCTGCCAAGAACTTGGAGTATTTGCTGTGCACTTCCCAAGATTCACATTGGGCACCGTCAACTGAGTCTTTTCTTGACATCGGGGATGCTCCTTCCCCTCTGTGTTTTGGAGGAGTGCTGAGGACCCTGTGCTAGCAAGGCCAGCCCTAGCAGCTGGCTGAGTCCCGAATGTGTGTCCCCGTGTTGCTGTGCAACCAGAGGCACAAGGCACAGCGTGGCAGTGCATACGTGCTGTTTCACCCATGCAACAGCCAGCTCATACCAGCCTCTCTGACCTCTGGCACAGCACACAAGGGCCTCAGCTGAGCTGGTCACCTGTCAGGAGAGAGTGGGAGTTTGGGAAGAAAGCAGGGAAGATGGGAAGAGGAAAAAAAAAAAAAAACAAACAAAACAAAACCCAAAAAACAAGTATATTTGTGTCTCAAGCAACACCCTTGAAAAGCAGCCAGGATATAATGTCGAAGCCTTTTCCACTTGAAACTGATGCCTAAAAATAGAGGCATGTCTTACAACCTGCCTGCTCTCTGCAGGTTGCAGTGACATTACCTCTCAGGCCCTCAAGCCTTCTTTTTAGGGACTTTCAGACCTCGGAAGAAATGCAAATACTTATTGCAAAGCCATCTCCTGCTCAAGGAAACTATCTCGAATCTCCCAAATCTTATATTCTGTCCCCTCCACTCAACTGAGGAGGACAGGTGGTCAGCTTTAGCACTTCCCTTACTCCTTTCTTTTTGCAAATGGTACTGCAAGACAGTTCTTTCCCCAGAGGGGCTCTCTGTCGGACTTACAGTTCTGGGTTTTTATTGTTTGCATCCTCTGTCCACGGGTCCTGATTCACAAGGCAATGAATTCAGTGGAAAAAACATTCATCAGCTGCAAGGACCACTGAATTAGGATCTAATTTGTCTAGTCTTATTATTCACATATGACTCCTGAGATTGAGCCTCCCAGCAGTGAATGGGAATCTTCTCTCTCCCTGCATCTGAGTGTAAGTATTTTTGATCAAACTAAATAGCCTGGCTTGCACTTCCATAGCTCCAGCCCCTGCTTGCTGCCACTGGCCTGGATGGAGCACAGCAAAGCACTTCCTTTAGGAAAGAGAATGCAAGAAGTGGTGTTAGCTTGGAAGAACACATGTGAGTTAGGAATGTATAGTGGAGACATCCCCAGAAACTTCTGAATGGGATGACCTCAGGTGGGCATCAGGAAAAAGGTGTCAGCAGAGTTGTTAACAAAGAATCTTTGCTAACATCTACAGTGAGGTCTGCATGCTTTCCCTGCTTTCCTTTGGAGTGTGCAGGCCTGAAAATCTGAGAAGAGAAAAAAGAGTGGTGCAGACAAAGAAATAAGTGATGCCCAAAATAACTATGGGGTCAGTTCCTCTCAATCTCCTTTGCACATTAGTATGACTGATGGGGAGCTCAGGGCAGGACTGCAAGTCCAAGAGCCTTTAAAACAAGGCTATAATCCCAAAAATGCCTGAAGACTAACCTGCTGCCAGGTGCAGGTGCTGACTCTGAATTTTAGGACTAAAGCCACTGATTTAGAGCAGCTGAGAGACGGATTATGTTCCATTTCCCCAGCCCCCTTACAGTGCAGCAGCAGGCCAGCAGTGCAGCCCAACCTTTCAAATGCTGATGCCTGAAAGTAGCTTCCAAGGTATATATGGAGCAGCCTTTATCAGAAGCTCACTACATCCAAATGAATACTGCTAGATGGTCTTAAAGCTATTGCATTCCATCTGTGTAACTCTAGGCTTTTTTTCTTTTGAGCCAAATTTGAGGTGAGGAGGATGGGAAAGCTTGGTTTCACTTGTTAGCAAGTCCTTCAGCTCATACCTAGTAAAGAAAAGGGACTAGCAAAATTTAGGACAGCTGCAGCAGAAGACAATAGAGACTGAAAATTGGTCTGTTAGCAGATTTCCACCCATTCTTTTTCTAAGGCCATAAATAAATATCACTGCAATGACACTGTTTTTTTTCATTCTTCCTGAAAATGCCACTCATGTTATTTTTACTTCATCCCTTGCCTCTCTTTCTAATCCCTTTAGTACATTCTTCTCTTAAAAGCTATCCAGCCCAAAATGAAGGAAGATCATATCCCATGGCCACAATATAAGACATTCAATCTAGGCCTCTGTTAGGGTCTAAATTACAGTAGGTTATGACATGGAGTTACGGATTGTGTCATTGAATGACAACAGGAATAGCTATACAACTGTGCTTCTTTTTGTCCATCAGATATGTCTTACACTCAGGAACGGCAGGCAATAGGTGCTAGGAAATGTTGGGTTGTTTTTTTCTCAATTACCACTTAAAATTGAGCAGCCATTTCCTCCTGCATCGGTTTTGTACAATTCTCAGTTTGCATTCACCTTCATTCAGGGCCAAGGGGATGTTTTTGGATGCTGAGCTACATATAGAATCATAGAATGGTTTAGGTTGGAAGGGACCTCAAAATCATCTAGTTCCAACCCCCACCATCACCACCACCATAGGCAGGGATATCTCCCACTAGAACAGGTTGCTCAAGGCCTCATCCAACCTGGCTTTGAACACCTCCAGGGAGGGAGCATCCACAACCTCTGCTGGGTTTTGCCTTATGGTTTGAGTGGGCAAACCCTTATGATGGAAAAAGTGGCTCTGAGAGGAGGTAGACTATGAGTGTGCAGAGCTATAGCCAGATGAGAGCCACTCACAGATCAGCTAACCGTTGCCATCAGAGAGAGACTCTCATTCCCTGTGTCTTTGGGAGCTGGCTTCATGAACTAAAACCATCTCAGAATCTTTACCTGCAGATTCCAAAACAGTCCCAGTCATGATTCCCTCCTTCAAGCTCCCACCCTATAACCAACATCACCCCAAGGCCAGTGGGATGGCAAAGCTCACAAGTGAGTAGTGGTAGCAGGGGGATCCCAGGCACTGAGAGGTGATCTGCTGCAGAGGAGAAGGAAAATGCAGAGAATGCCAGACTTCCCATGAGAACCAAGGAGCACAGAGAAACCACACAGCCACTTAGTACTCTAGGGACTGGACCACTTCTTTCAAGTCCCTCAAGTGAATGTTGCCCAAGGACTGCTATGGGTTGGCTCTTAGGAGATATTCTCGTGATGTTCTCCAGGTACCTCTGCTCAAGGGAAACATATCATTTGGCAATAACAAGATAAATGAGTTTACTTCCTAGGCCTTTAACCTTCTCAGTCCTGGCTGGTCAATGTACCACCAGATAGTAATATTTGAACCCTTATTCCTTCACAGAAAGTTTCACTGGCAGGGAAGAGACATCCTCAGAGCAGAGAACTCTTGTGGGGGTCCACAGTGACATTCTGAACTTGGTATTTTCTCGGTTATTCTCATGTGAACACAGTCCAAGAGAAGAAAGTGACACAAAATCAATTGCACAGATCAATACCTCTACTGATGTATTTCCTGGTGAGGCCAGTTGAAGATAACAAAGTCTGGACACAGCAAGAAGTTCCAGATGGGAGCCAGAAGCTTAG
The DNA here is from genome assembly GCA_013399775.1 of Semnornis frantzii. NCBI lineage: Eukaryota > Metazoa > Chordata > Aves > Piciformes > Ramphastidae > Semnornis > Semnornis frantzii. Next base: position 41,268 of record VWYK01121286.1, read on the forward strand.
AGCTCATCAGAGCCATCTCCAACACACACATTACAGGCACCAACCAAACACTAATAAATTATTAACAAGGCTGTTGTGCATTAGCCTCAGCTTTTGATTCCCTCCCACTATTCCTGGATAATTTTTTTAAAATGCAGATTATACAAAATTCTGCATTTTGAGAAATTAATTCCATCTCATCTCTCTATGGACTTCAGACACAGAGAGAACCCTGTTCCTTACTCCTGAAATGACCTCAAAATGCAGATCAGTCCTTTTAGTTGAAGGATGCTTGAAGGTAGTCCCCTTCAGGGCCCATCCAAAGCCTTAAGCATCCAAATCTTCCTTAAGATCCTACAGAGTAAAGCAGCAACCCCTTTCTTCTTTCCGTGAATTGAAGGCCCATCCTTGGAGATATTTAAGGCCAGGCTGGATGAGGCTCTAGGCAGCCTCATCTAGTGTGAGGTGTCTTTGCCCATGGCAGGGCGTTTGGAACTAGATGATCCTTGTGGTCCTTTCCAACCATAACTGATTCTATGATTCTACCTGCAGAGCCCTCAGTTCTACGTACAACAGGAAAGAGAGGTGAGACTTGGAGATGGAAGCTTTTGCTTATAATGAAGAGCTGATAGGAGGAAGTAACATGGGCTTATTGCCTCCCTCAGACCCACCTTCCACATTTCCACTTTCCCTTTACTTCCTTTATCTTTCACCTGTGGGTAGTCTGGACACAGATCTGCTGCTTTTGCCTCGTGCTCTCTTTTCCACACTCGCAGCACTACAGTACTGTGGTATCAGATATATTCTTCCTTTTGTGGGTGCTGCCCACTCTTTTGCACTCCATACCTACAGTCACACTGCAAAGCTTGTAACAGGCTGAAGGTAAGGAATGCTCATTCCTTGAAGAACCTCAGTCTATTTTGCCAGGCACCAGAACCTCAATCTATTTTCAATAATGGCCTGAAACTCATAGGACTGTGATATCCATCTATGACTATGTCAAGGGTTAGTGCTCATCCAGCTGCTAAACAAATGACAGA
>VWYK01121287.1:0-13363 GCA_013399775.1 Semnornis frantzii
ACAACCTCTCCAGGGCCCCAGCATCCTCATACCAAAGGAGTTTCTCCTCATGTTGAGNTCCTCATACCAAAGGAGTTTCTCCTCATGTTGAGGTGGAGCTTCCTGGGTTCCAGTTTGTGTCCATTGCTCCTCATCTTGTCACAGGACAGCATTGCAAGAGCCTGGCCCCTTCTTTTCCCCCACCCTTCAGATATTTATAAGCACTCGTAAGATTATCTCTCAGTCTTCTCCAGTCTAACCAGCTCCAGGTCTCTCAGCCCTTCCTTATCATACAGATGTTCCAAACCCTTCATCATCTTCATAGCTTCCCTTGGACTCTCTCCAGTATTTCACTGTCCCTTTTGAGAGCCCAGAATTAGACACAATACTCTGGATGTGGTCTCAACAAGGCAGAGTAGTGTGGGAGGAGAACCTCCCTTGACCTGCTGGCACACTCCTCTTAATGCTCCCCAGGAGACCATTGGCCTTCTTGGCCACAAAGGCACCTTACTGTCCACCAGGGCTCCAAGGTCCTTCTCCACAGAGCTGATTTCCAGCAGGTCAAACCCTAATCTATTTTAGTACTAGAAAATTGTCCCAGAACTATGGTTCCTTTCTCAGAGTGTCAGGAGCTGTGTGAACCAGCTTCATTGGAGCTGTCTCTTGCCTTATCTTGCCAGTCCTTAGGCAATCATGGACACAAATCCTCTTCAAATTACATTGATTTCCCCCCCTTCCCTCCATTTAATATTTCCTTTTGAAAATGTCATCATTTATAAAGGTTAAAGTCCCCTAAATGAATCCAGTGCTCCCAGTCTACCACAAAGTGGGTTCTTAGTACAAATTGTGCTGTGAACTCAGAGTGTTCTATGCTTTATTCATTGAAATTTGCTTCATTTTCCCTCTGCACCTGGTTGTTCTAGTAGAATCTGCACCAAAGACCACTTCCATGGAGGCTTATCCTCAAATTTGGTATGCCAGAGAGCCATCTGTGATTGCCAGGTAAGGAGGAGAATGAGAAGCATTTGTACCTGGTGAGTTTGCATGATAGAGGTTGAAATCCACCATGTTTTCTGCTGCAGTCCTCATATCTGACTGAAGAGAAGGTTGGTAATAATTCTTGTGAGGAGAGGCTGAGAGCCCTGGGGCTGTTGGGTGTGGAGAGGAAAAGGCTGAGAGGGGATCTGAGCAATGTCTGTCAATAGCTGAGGGCTGGGGGCGAGGAAGGAAGGGACAGGCTCTGCTCACTTGTGCCCTGGCATAGGACAAGGGGCAAGGGATGGAAACTGCAGCACAGGAAGTTCCACCTCAACGTGAGGAAGAACTTCTTGCCTGTAAGGGTCCCAGAGCTCTGGCACAGGCTTCCGAGAGAGGTTGTGGAGTCTCCTTCTCTGAAGCCTTTCCAGCCCTATCTGGATGTGTTCCTGTGCTACCTGTGCTGGATTCTCTGCTCCTGCTCTGGCAGGGGCAGTTGGACCTGGAGATCTCCAGAGGTCCCTTCCAACCCCTAACATCCTGGGATCCTGTGGTATCGTGAATCATATTTTGTTATCTGTGGCAGGGGGTTGGAACTAGATGATCCTTGTGGTCCCTTCCAACCCTGACTGATTCTATGATCCTGAAGACCACACAAATATACCAAGCTTATCTCCACTACGATTTCACCTCTCTGGACACTCATTTAACCTGATGCTTTTCCACTTTTCTCAACAAGCAGACTCCTAAAGAAGGATGCACTGGAGATGTGGACCTTGTATATTAGGTTTAAGACTTTTGGGCTCTTGCCAGGTGTTTCATGAGTTCTTGCTCAGAAATAGTCCTTAGCCACCTAGCAATCTGCTACAGAAAGTTCTCATGGTTTGGAATAGAATCATAGAATCATAGAATGCTAAGGTTGGAAGGGACCTCAAGGATCATCTAGTTCCAACCCCCTGCCATAGGCAGGGACACCTCCCACTAGCACAGGTCACTCAAGGCCTCCTCCAACCTGGCCTTGAACACCTCCAGGGAGGGAGCAGCCACAACCTCCCTGAGCAACCTGTGCCAGTGTCTCACCAGCCTCACTGGAAAGAACTTCCTCCTAACATACAGTCTCAATCTCCCCTCTGCCAGTTCAAACCCATTGCCCCTTGTCTTGTCGTTGCAAGACCTTGTCAATAGTCTCTCCCCAGCCTTCCTGTAGGCCTCCTTCAGAATACTGAAAACCTTGGCTGTCACCTACCCAGTGTGAGACATCATTCTACTTAGAGGTGAGCGACACATGGAAAAATGCTTTTATGTTTGAAAAATGCCCCTTCCAGACTGTGACTTGAAGGGAGACTGACAATGAGTGTTGCTGTTAACAAGGCTGCCACAGGCACTGACAAGGTTTTTTGTTGTTTCTTAAAACTACTTTTATGTGACATGGCTAAAAGCATTGGAAGGGCTTCACATTGCCTGATTTGTTCAAGGGAAAGGGACTGTCAAAGAAATTATTCCTTCTCTGCAGTAAGCTTACCTACATGACTAAAAGCTCCAGACTCCCTCCATCTACCCTCAAGCTATTCTAATGATGCTGAGGAGGAAGGGACTCCAAGTTCTTCCAGTGCAATGTTAATGATAGGAGTCAAAATGTAAGTCAGGGATTGGAACAGGCTGCTCCAGGGAGGTGGTGGAGTCACCAGCCCTGGAGGTGTTCAAGAAACCTGTGCACATTGCCCTTTGGGGCATGGTTTAATGGGCTTTGGTGGTCTTAGATGAAGGTTAGACTCAACCATCTAAAAGGTCTCTTCCAACCAAACCAGTTCCATGATTCTTTAAGGAGTAGATGGTCACAAATTGGCTGTGATGCCGTTAAGGCTTGAAATGAAATGTGAGAAGCATCCTACCATGGAAACAGTTTTTGCAGCAGCCCTTCTGAAGTGGCATCAATCTTCAGATAGCTCAACTAGGAACTCTCCCGTTTATCCACAGAATTGTGGTCCTTTAGCCAAAGGCTTTGCCTGCCTTGTTGTCAAAAGGCATGGTAAATAAGAGTCAGTAATCTTTTTAATTAACATGCTCCCAGTTAATTATCTGTCTGCTCTTTGAAAGCTGGAATAAAAGCAGTCCCCTGGTGACTTAAGAAATGAAGGTGTTCTAAATTCATTAGGTCTCATCATTTGCTGTACTTAACTGGAGTCTGTGCCCTGGTAGGCTTGGGTTCTCTGCAGGTGTAACAGAAACCTGTGGTGCCACCAGTTTTGTTTGCTCACACCAGCTGCTAGATGGAAGAGCAAAGGTTAGCAGCAGATTTGTATCTTGATAGATGAGATACTTTAGTTCCAGTGGGAAAGTGCTTGTGAGGCCACACCCAGAGTACTGGGGTCAGTTTTGGGGCCCTCACTCCAAGAACGACATTGAGGATCCGGTGCAGGTCCAGAGAAGGACAAAAATGGTGGGGAAAGGTCTGGAGATCAGGAATGGGGAGAACAGCTGAGGGACGTGGGGGTGTTTAGTGTGGAGGAGGCTGAGGGCAGAGCTCATTGCTGTCTGCAGCTCCCTGAGAGGAGGTTGTAGTGAGGTGGGGGTTGGGCTTTTCTCCCTACTAACAAGTGACAGGATGAGAGGAAATGGTCTCAAGTTGCCCCAGGGGAGATTTAGGTTGGATATTAGAAGAAACTCCTCTGAAATGGTTCTTGAAGATTGGAAGAGGCTGCCCAGGCAGGTGGCTGAATCCCCATCCCTGGAGGTGTTTGCAAGAGGCAGAGATGTGGTGCTGAGGGCGCTGGTTTAGCCCCAGCCTTGGTAGAGTCAGAGAATGGTTGGGCTGGAGGATTTTGCAGGCTTCTTCCAATGCAAACAATTGCGTGATTCTATCCTAAGGTGGTTACAAGGAAGCCCTTTTAGTCAGAGCTTTTCAAATCCCTTTCCTTGTAAGCATGTCCCTTGTCTTTGCTCTGCTGAGCTGTGCAAGAAACCCTCTGGAAGACTCTCTGGTGCTTTGATTATTCCACAAGCTTGAAGCTGTTCTTGGATTAGTATCTCCCTGGGAAATAGATGGTGTGGTGGGAGTTTGTTTATCTGCATGCCTGAGGTTTTGTGACTGCTTTGTTCCAAAAATGCTGGATTTAAAAATAAATAAGGTACACAAGGCTCTGCACTCAGTTTTCCAGTGGGAAGCTGACCTGCAGGTCTCAAAGATTTTTTTTTTTTCCTTTGCCTTGGTCAAACAAATCTAAGTTCCGAGGAGCAGCAGTGATATTGACAGCTCTGTCTAAAATAGAGCAGTGGATGGAGTTTGGACTGGATCAGTCATTCCAATCTCTCCAAGCTACCATTATGGCTTTTCTGTGAAAGCCTGTAAAAGTAAAAATATCTTAGTCAAAAATAACACTGCCTCACTCCAACACCACCAAGTGTCTCAGCACAGATTTGGCACATTCTCTGAGGCTATATCAACAATGATCCCAAACTGGCTGCTCTAAAAGCTCTATCATAAAAATAACTGCTGGTTAGTGTCTTCTCCTGTATCCTCTGTGGCTTCTGATCTCTGTGCTAAGTACTCATAGGAGAAATTAGTTGGGCATTGGAGGTCATGGAGTGACTGCCAAGGACAAAAGCAGTGCTGCAAAGCACATAGAATCATGGAATGGTTTGGGTTGGGTGGGATGGGGTCTTGAAGATCATCCAGTTCCAATCCCCCTGGCATGAGCAAGGACACTTCCCACTAGCCCAGCTTGCTCAAGGCCTCTTCCAACCTGGCCTTGAACATCTCCAGAGAGAGGGCATCCACAGCCTCCCTGGGCAAACCACTGTAAAATGCACTTTTTCAGCCTCTTGGTTTCAAGGTTCACCATGAGCCTGCACAGGGTAGGCTTCCATATGCCATGCAGAGTGGTAACACCTTAGGACAACAAAAAGTCAACCAAAGGTCTGTAGGACAGGTCTGACATCACTGCAGGTGATTCACACCACCAGCGCAGCCATCTCTTTTAAAAAATGTTTTGGTTTTTTGCGTAGTTTCTGTAGAGGCACCAGATGGCAGCATTTTCCCTCGCTCTGAGAGTGAGCTCATCCTCTCAGATTGACTTCTTGGGATCAGCAGGCTTCGAGGCTTCATAAACCACAACGACTTCAAGCGAACTGCACCTTCCCTGTCACCACCTGCTCCTTTTCCCACTTGCATTGGATATGCAGCATCACACTGAGCCTGCCTGAATGCAATCCAGAGCCTTGAAGTTGTGGTTTGTCTTCTGCCTGTGCAGGTCTGAGAGTGTGTAAGAATTGTTATGTGAGGGCATGTAACAATGCAGACCCAGTGAATCCAGCTCTGAGCTCTAGATTTCACTTCCTTCTCCTCTAAATATTAAGCAGCATGCAGTTCATTTGATGTTCTTTGGCACTACCCCCTCTTTCACATGGTCATGCATGGACTGTGACTCTTGTTCACAAGGAAACTTTGTGTTTGCCCTTTTCTCTCCGGGCTTTGTTCTTTGAACGTGGAGATAGGTCACACACCAGTGGTGTACAATAAAATACTGTTATGTCCAGCTAGGCTTCCAACCTCTGTAGCCTTGCTCCTTCCGTAGGAAGGCTTCATTTCCGGTCATAAAACCACAGAATCACAGAATGTGAGGGACTGAAATGGACCTCCAAAGCTCATCCAGTCCAACTCCTCTGCCAGAGCAGGATCGCTTGTACCAGATCACACAGGAACGCATCCAGGTGGGTTTTTAATATCTCCAGAGAGGGAGACTCCACAACCTCCCTCGGCAGCCTGTTCTAGTGTTCTGTCTCCCTCACAGGGAAAAAATTCCTCCTTATGTTTCCATGGAACTTCCTATGCCTCAGCTTCCATCAGTGGCCCTTGTCCTGTCATTGGGCATCACCCAGCAGAGCCTGGCCCCATCCTCTGGGCACTCACCCTGCACATCTTTATCTACATGAATGAGGGCAGCCCTCAGGCTCCTCCTCTCCAAGCTACAGAGCCCCAGCTCCCTCAGGCTTTCCTCATACGGAAGATGTTCTACTGCCTTCAGCATCTTTGTGACTCTGTACTGGATTCTTTCAAGCAGTTCCATGAGGTTGTTCTTGAGCTGAGAGCCCCAGAACTGGACACAATATTCCAGATGCGTCCTCACCAGGGCAGAGTAGAGGGGGGAGGAGAACCTCTCTTGACCTACTAACCACAGCCCTTCTAATCCACCCCAGGATGCCCTTGGCCTTCTTGGCCACCAGAGCACATTGCTGGCTCACACCCAACCCCCCATCCAAGAGGTCCTTTTCTCCTTCACTGCTCTCCAGCAGGTCAGTCCCCAACCTATACTGATCCACGGGGCTGTTCTTCTCCAGGTGTTGAATTAATCCAAAGCAGGGCGAGGATTGGGAACTTAACTTTGCAAGCCATGGCCTCTTTTAGAGTTATGAACGTGGCCTGAAACTTCGTGGGCTGAGAATTCTGTTGTCACTTTTGTCTTCCGTCACCCTCATGTTCTTGCTTATAAGTCCAGTGGTTCTGTCACAGAAGACAAAGGACACAACACACTCTGCCCAGCTGTAACAAACTGTTCCTAAATCATCTATCTCTGAACCTGCAGCACTGGGATACAAATGTTTAGTTACTGGAATTGTGTGAGTGACATCAACAGGCAGCAGAAGAAAGGCTGTTTATCCAAAATGAGGCTGGCTGTTCAGGGCACAGAGGGTGAAGTAGGAGTAGCCCTGGGTGCTGCTTGCTTCAGCAGGCTGCTGGGTGTCTGCTGTGGTGACTCTGGTAATGCTTTACAAATGCTATGAGCTCAGCAGTAGGCTATTTGAGATTTTTTTTTTTTAAACTGATGAACTTGTGACAAGCAGATTATTATTTTTCTGCAGAACATATGTGACAAGGAATGCCTTTATTATATGTATATGTGTGTGTATATGTGTATATGTATATATAAATAAAAATATATATCTTTTTCATATTTTACCTAAATTCAGTATGAGTGTTACAGGAGAGGAACTTGAGGCCCTCCGCAGCTCCACCCATCTTCCTTCTTGTTTACTACCAGAAAGTAGCTATAAACAGGCAGGAAGGAGGGAGGGAAGGACATAGAATCATAGAATTGTTTGAGTTGGAAAAGGTCTCTAAGAGCATTGGCTGTGACCATCAACCCAGCACCACTGTTGCATGCTGGGNTAGAATCATAGAATTGTTTGAGTTGGAAAAGGTCTCTAAGAGCATTGGCTGTGACCATCAACCCAGCACCACCATGGCCATTAAATCATGTCCCAAAGTGCCACATCCAGCCTTTTCTTGAACACCTCCAGGGATGGTGAATGTCTCAAACATATCTTAAAGGAAGTCATAAGTAGAATAGGGTTACAGGTTGGACTTGGTGGTCCTGAGGGTCTTTTCCAGCCTGAATGTCTCTCTGATTCTGTGAATCTGGCATGATGAAAAGGTTGAGCTGTGTAAATTAGGGGAGCAGTGCTGTTAAAAGTACTGGGAAGCTTCTGTTAAAAATGTTCTAATGAAAAACAAAACAAAACAAACAAACAAAACAAAATACCCAACACTAAAACAGGCAAACAAAAAACAAACAAAAAAACCCAACACCAAACCAAACAAACAAGATAAAAAGGCTAAAACTCAATTTTCTTTCATTTTCTTGTAGCAATTTCCTTCCAGACCTTGATTTGTCTCTACTTCAGTATGAACTATATATGCAGGCAGGGTAGATGTAGCTTCGCTGCCCGAGATACATGGCATAAATGGAATGAAAGTGTGTGAGTGTTTGAGCTGAAAGGTGAGTGGCACTGCACCACTAAAGACAATCCTGTGGGTTTCCCCTCACCTTCTAGCCCTTGCCTTCAGCTGCCCTTGTTAACACAAGCAGTAGGCAGCATTAATATGTGTTGGTGTTTTCAGATCTTTCTTTAGCTTGGGCATGGTTCAGAGGAGGCCACAAAGATGATCCAAGGGCTGGAACAGCTCTGCTGTGAGGAGAGGCTGAGGGAGCTGGGGTTGTTCAGCCTGGAGAAGACTCTGGAAGGACTACAGGAAGGCTACAGAGAGACTTTTCATGAGGGTGTCTAGAGACAGGACAAGGGGGAAGGAAGCTGAGGAAGAGCAAGGTTAGACTGGAGCTGAGGAAATTCTTCAGTATGATGGTAGTGAGACTCTGCAGTAGGCTGCCCAGGGAGATTGTGGCTGCCTCTTGCCTGGGGGTGTTCAAGGCCAGGTTGGATGAGGCCTTGAGTAGCTGAGTCTAGTTGAGAGGCGTCCTCTGGTGAGGAGAGGTTGAAGTTGGTGATCTCTAAAGTCCCTTCCAATCTAAGTTGTTCCAGGCTTCTAATGGAGGAGGCAAGGGCTGTTAAATACATCTCTGCAGTTTGTGGATTGCTGCACTGCCTTGTGCACAGTAGCTTTGCATAGTGGCAGAGAAATGTAAATACTTTTGCCTAACCGCAGCACTTTAATTACTAACCAGCACCTTCTCTGGAAAAGATAAGCAGGTATCTGTGGTGAGCTTTGGTAGAAGGGATGCTGAGTAGGTAAAATCATAGAACTGTAGAGTGGTCTGTGTTGGAAGGGACCTCCAAAGGTCATCCAGTCCAACCCCCTCTGCCGTCAGCAGGGGCATCCTCCACTAGATCAGGTTGCCCAGAGCCCTGCCGAGCCTCACCTTGAATATCTCCAGGGATGGGAGTGTCTGGTGTCCCTCAGCATGGATTCTTATTGCTTGCCACAATTTATTTTTGGAACTCTGACAACTGACCAAAACATGGGGACTATAAATAGGAATGCAATGAGCATTAACTGTGCAAGAAGGAAAAAAAGCACTGTAAGCTGGCAGCCAGCAAAGCTCCTATCTGCTGTACAGCTGTCTGCAACTCCCACTGCCATCCTGCAGGGCTCCTGTGATTTCCCACTAAGTTTGTCTCTACCCATCTCCGTAAGCTTTGATTCTCACTCAGTAGAGCTGGCTAAGATAGTTCTTGTTAATCCTTTGCATATGAAAGGTGCAAGTATCCTCCCACACTTAAGTTGCAGAGAGAAAGTTTGTTTTGTGAGGGGTAACTGCTCTGTGCCATTCAGACTGCATCTTGCACAGTGACTGAAATCATTGCAGAATCACAGAATGGTTTTGGTTGGAGAAGCCCTTTAAGATCATCAGGTCCAATTATTCTCTACCTTTACCAAGGCTGGGGCTAAACTGTGGCCCTCAGCACCACATTTCTGCCTCTTTGAGACACCTCCAGGGATGGGGATGCAACCACCTCTTCCACTTTTTGAGAACCCTTTCAGTCAAGAAGTTTTTTCTAAAGTCCACCCTCCCCTGGGGCAACTTGAGGCCATTTCCTTTCATCCTGCCACTGGTTATGACAGAGAAAGGACCAACCCCCACTAGGCTCCAGGGAGTTGCAGAGAGCAAGTGTTACAGGAACAAGCTGATGAAATCAGTGCTTCCTCTTCCTGCAGTCCAGAATGAAAATATACCAAAGAGGGGCAAATCCTACCTGATTAATGTGCATCACATTTTTGTTTCTAGACTGCTGTGGCTTTCTAACTAAGGACAGTGCATTGTGAAAATTCAGGTGTGTGAAGAAATGTCTGTGTGAGCTTTGAATGGATTGAGATACAGACCGTGGCTGTATTTGGCACAGAATGATAGAACACTTTAGGTTGGAAGGGGCCTTTAAAGATCATCTGGTTCCAGTCCTCCTGCTATGCGCAGGGACACCTCCCACTAGACCAGGTTTCTCAAAGCCCCATCCAACCTGGCTTCAAACACTTCCAGGCTTGGAACCTCTACAACTTCTCTGGACAACCTATGCCTGTGCCTCACCACCCTCATGGGAAAGAGTTTCCTCCTCCTCTCTCATCTCGATCCAGCTTCTCCCACTCTGAAGCCATTAGCCTTCATGCTGTTGGTCCATGGCTTCATCAGAAGTCCCTCTGCAGCTCTCCTGGTGGCCCCCCCTTCAAATCCTGGAAGCAGAAGCACTCTATGAACTTTGAGCTAGGGGCAAATTATTTCAGTCTGGTATGTGACAGAATGTAACTCGACACACAAACTTTTCCTTCAGTGTATACATTACTCCATGCTGTGTACAAAACATGGTGAGTGCCCTCCAAAGGCATCCCCTGAAAGCTGTTCTATAGTTCTATGCTCCTCATTTGCCCTTCCTGTTCTTGTAGTATTGCTCATATGGCCTTAACCATACACCAGGCTGGCTGGGGCTCTGGGCAACCTGATCTAGTGTGAAGTGTCCCTGCCCATGGCAGAGGGGTTGGAACTGGATGATCCTTGAGGTGCCTTCTAGTCCTGACAAATCCATGATTCTATGATAGACAAGCACTTTTCTTTTTTCCCATAAGCAGGCAGTGACAATTACTTTTGGTAGCATGTGATGAAAGAGAAGCCTGCAAAAAGAGCAGCTGGGTAGGGAGAAAATGATTAGGGAACAGGTTACTAAAATGCTCAGTGTCCAAAAGTCAGTGAAAAGTAGATATTTAGTTAGGAAGGACAATGCAAGATACACATGGAATAAAATGTAATGTTTTTTTTCCCAGGGACACAAGGATGCTGAGTATCTAAGAGCTTCTGCCACTGATCATGTAACAGCTGCTGTGGTGAATAGTTTTAATGGCAATTAAAATTAATTAAATGCTGTGGCAATGGTTTGAAGCCAGAGCAGGGTAGATTTAGATTAGACATTAGGAAGAAGTTCTTCAGCGTGAGGATGGTGAGACACTGGAATGGGTTGCCCAGAGAAGTTGTGTATGGTTGCTGGCAGCCCAGCAGGCATCTATGTGCTGGCTGCATCCAGAGCAGGGAGAGGAACAGCACAGGGAGGGGATTCTGCTGCTCTGCTCTGTTCTGCTGAGACTTCACCTGCAGCACTGCCTCCAGTTCTGCTGTACCCAGCACTAGAGGGACCTGCAGCTGCTGGAGACGGTCCAGAGAAGGCCACAAAAATGATCAGAGAATTGGAGAACTTCTCCTGTGTGGGGCCATGCTGAGAGAGTTGGGGCTGTTCAGCCTGGAGAAGGGAAGGCTCCAGGGAGACCTTAGAGCAGCCTGACAGTGCTTAAAGTAGGGTACAGGAGAATTGGCAAGGGACTTGTGACAAGGACTTGTAGTGACAGGGTGGGGGACAGTGGCTTTGACCTGGAAGAGGGGAGATTGAGATTGGAGAAGAGGAAGAAATCTTGAGAGTGAGCGTGGGGAGACACTGGCACAGGTTACCCGGGGAGGTCTTGGATGCCCTCTCCCTGGAGGTGTTCAAGGCTAGTTTGGATGAGGCCTTGAGCAACCTGGTTTAGTGGGAGGTGTCCCTGCCCATGGCAGAGGGTTGGGACTGGATGATCTTTAAGGTTGTCTTCCAACCCAAGTCATTCCATGATTCTATGGCAGTGTGGCAGAAATTTCTCTCAGTGCCTGCTCTTCACTGATCATCCTACAAAGAAAAAAACACAGACGTTACAATGAGCCACTCAAGCCCGATCCAGCCCAAACTCTGTAGTGTGGGTGTTCTGAGGTGGGCTCAACCTTGCTCCTGTTAATAGAGTTTAGGGATGTCTGGAGACACTTGACAGGCAAGGTTGTTATAAACGTGTCCTTTCTGTTTCATTTCTCAGTTGGGAGAAGTAGTTAGTTGGTTTGGAGTCTGGAGCGAGTGCTCCTGAGCAGCTGAGTCAGCCTCACTCCAGGCATCCCTGCATCTTCAGCAGAGGCCTCCTGCACCTAAAAGGGAGTGGGATGATTTCCACTGCCAGCTGAAGAGCCAGGGAAGACACTCATAGGATTCCCATGGTTGAATCTGATGGCCAAAGAAGACTGGATAAACGTGATTTACTCCATTTGTCCTCAAGCACCAGGGCACACAGCTTCATTTAATGAGGCTCCCTAGCAGAGGCAGGAGGCAGTGGTCCTGGTTCCCAATGTCTGTGACCATTTGCTCACACAGAGCTCTTGGGGTGCTTTGCACCTTGCTTATTGCAGTTTTTAACCCTGCAGCTGGAGTCTCCAAACTGCTCTTTAATGTTTGCAGTGAAGACTCCAGAGAGGATTCTGTAAAATAAAACACCTCCCAACCCAAACTGCTTAGGGGATGCATGGCTGTTGAGCAGCTGATTTCTTGAAGGAGCCACATTTGTAAACGACTGAGAAATGTGAGAATTGGTCACACCTGTGACACCTTTGCATCATTCCCCAGGTGCATTGGAGCAGGTGAAACTTGACCCAGAGTTTCACTGACCCCTGTGCTGCGTGTGGCTAAACCGGTGCTTTGTCCTGCTGGCGACAGGAGCCCTTTGGCCATCGGGAATGTAAATGAACTGGCTCCAGTAGGGAAAGAGTAACCAGCAAGAAGTTCTCGATCAGCAACAATGTGGCCAGCAAGACCGGGGAAGGGATTGTGCCTCCGGACTCAGCACAGGTGAGGCCACACCAGGGCTCGGGTTTGGGCCACTCACTCCAAGAAAGACATTGAGGGGCTGAAGCAGGTCCAGAGAAGGGCAGCAAAGCTGGCGAGGGGTCTGGAGAAGAGGGCTGGGGAGGGGCAGCTGAGGGAGCTGGCGAGGGCTTTAGTGTGGAGAAGGGGAGGCTGAGGGCAGAGCTCACTGCTCCCTGAGAGGAGGCTGCAGTGAGGTGGGGTTGGTAGCTTCTCTCTAGCAAGAAGCGGTAGGACAGAAGGAAATGCCCTCAGGTTGCCCTGGGGGAGGGAGATTTTGATTATTGGGGAAATTTTCTTCACTGCAAGAGCAGTCAGGGATTGGAAGAGGCTGTCCAGAGAGGTGGTGGGGTCCCCATCCCCGGAGGTGTTCAAGAAATGTGTGGCCATGGCACCTGGGGACATGGTTTAGTGGGCACAGTGGTGTTGGGTTAGCAGTTGGACTTGATGCCCTTCAAGGTGTTTTCCAAGCGAAACAATTCGGTGGATTTATTTCTGCGTTTATTTCTGTGTTTAAACATTTGGATCATATCGATGGGATTGGCTGCACAGATGAAGTTCTCTTTGCAGTTGATATTTGGGATACCCAGCGGACTTTCCCTAGATGCACACTTGACAAAGAGTTGAGGAAAAGCACTTTAATCCCAACCTCAGAGTAGTTTCTCTGCTCCTACATTTCCTTGCCCACACACAGGCTCCTGGCTGGGGCAGCTTCTCCTCCCGGCAGCCTGGGTCGGGCCTGCGGTGAAGGGGATAGAGGCGAGAGGACACCGGCTGAGTATTTCGGAGCCGCGGGACGGCTGGCAGAGAGCGGGAGAAGCCAGCCCCACCGCTCTGTACGGTGCGATCGCTGCAAAAAGCCCCAGAAGGTACGGCCGTGGGCTTCGCGTCTGCCCAGCCGCTCCGGGGGAGGAAACCCTCGGGGCGCTGCCTCCCCGCCGAAGGGAAGGGGCTGCCGGCCGCTCCCGAAGGGCTGTTC
>VWYK01121287.1:13948-83577 GCA_013399775.1 Semnornis frantzii
GGCCGCCCCTCTTCCCGGGGATGCCGGGTGGGAGGGAGCGGTGGAGGGCGCAGGTGCCCGAGGAGATGGAGCTTTGTCACCGTGCGGCCAGACCCCCATTCGCGTTTGTCGTGTTTGATTTGAGTCGCCGCTCTCTGCCCGCGGCCCCCGAGGCAGGACTGTGGGGGGCGGGCGGGTCGGCCCCGCCGGGCTGTGCCCGGGCCGTGCCCTGGCGAGGCCGCGGTGGGGTCGGAGGAAGCTGAAGGGAACCCAGAGGGGACTGCGGAGCCCCGCGGGCACTGCGGCGGGGCCGGGCCTCTCCGGCGGCCTTTGTTTTGGCCGAGAAGGGCGGATTTCCCTCGGGAATCTCGGCGGGGCGGCGGGAGCGGCTTGGCGGACCCGGCCCGGGGCTCTACAGGAGGGTCGGTGAATACCAGACCATGGGGTGTGGGGGTCCATCCGCAGCCCCAGCCTGGCTCGCAGGCGGTGAGGCGAATTTCTTCCTCCCCTTACTTTGATTTTTATTGGTCGTGTAGGTAGTTATTTTGGCTTCGGACCTCATGGTGTGGAAGGGCTCTTCAAGTTAGGGCACCTACTGAGTTTCACCCCACGGCGTCCCCAGGGCAGCCAGGTGGTGGCTCCTGAAGGGTCTGAAGCGAGGTGTTAGGTGGATTTGTGGAGGTGCTGAGGTACCTGGTGCTTGTCTCCGACGTGGTTTTCCCCCTGTGATTCTGGGAGGTGATGTGCACCGCTGAAGAGGCTGGCACAGAGGCTGGTCCGTAGTGCTGGGTGCTCAGACCCTGTGTGATGTTCACCTTGAAGGATGAGTGCCATCATTTCTAGCTGTGCTTGCATATGTCTGTGTGGAGAGACATACACAGAAGTAGTGCAGAGGACAATGTACGGGGTTTAATCTGTCATCTCATGAATAAACTAACTGATATGTCTTGGATAACTGGAGGAACTCCCAAGATTTTATAGAATCATAGATTGGTAAGGTTGGAAGGGACCTCAAGGATCATCTAGTTCCACCCACCCTGCCCTAGGCAGGGACATCTCCCACTAGTACAGGTCGCTCAAGGCCTCATCCAACCTGGCCTTTTAATGCAGAACTGTTGGATCCTGTCTTTATTTTAATGATTTAGTTTTGGTTACTTGGTGGTGTGGGTTCTTGGCAAAGTCTGTGTGTGTCCAGGTGTTAGGCTATGAAACTTGGCCATGGTTTCTGTTCAGAAAGGTAAAATGTCTATGTAGCAAGCAGAGAGGGTCAGCTAAATCATGAAAGTGCAGTCAGCAGGTCAAGGGAGGTTCTCCTTCTCTGTTCTGTGCTGGCGAGGCCTCACCTGGAGTACTGTGTCCAGTTCTGAGCTTTGTCTTTTAAGAAAGACAAAGAGCTACTAAAGAGAGTCCAGCACAGGGCCCCTGAGATGCTGAGTGGACTTGAACATCTCTCATGTGGGGAAAAATGGGAGAGCTGGGACTGGTGAGGCTGGAGAAGAAGAGGCTTGAGGGGGATCTTACAAATGCTGACAGTGCTTACAAATATCTGAGAGTGGGTGTCAGGAAGACGGGGGCAGCCTCTTCTCAGCAGTTCGCGGTGACAGGATGGTCATAAACTTGAACACAGGATTTTCCATCTAAACATGAGAAGGAACTTCTTTACTTTGAGAGTGACAGAGCGCTGAAACAGGCTGCTCAGAGAGGTTGTGGAGTCTCCTTCTCTGGAAACTTTCAAGGTTCTTCTGGACATGTTCCCGTGTGGTCTGCTCCGGCAGGGGGATTGATCTGAATGCTCTTCAGACAACCCTTCCGACCTCTACCATTCTGTGATCCTCTGTTGTTGGGTTAAGCTGTGCTGCTCACTGGTGCCTGTGCGTGCCCCTGTGCCCAGTTATGGCTGTACAGCTGTGTGATGTTCCAGAGCTTGCACACTTGTGTGGATCTGGGCTGCTTCTGCAGAAAACCAGCTTGACTGCACCCATGGCACGTTTTGGTTACAGAACCAGTGGTATCTTGAAGCAGGCTACATGAGCAGATTTGTACAGTTTGAGTGAACTGGTGCTTCTGCAGCGTTTTGCTGTTTCTGTGCAGTGCTGGTGGAACACAACCTTTGTAAATCTGAAACTTGCTGCTCTGTGTGACTTGGTCAGTTGCTGGAAGCCAACCAAATCCTTCTCTGGGCTTTTAGGTTTTAGGCAGGTAGGACAGAATGTGTTGGGTGCTGGCAAGATGCATCCATGTTAGTCCCGCATTCTGCCTTTGCTCCAGCATCCTGGAGATCAGGGAGGGCTGGCAATCCAGCCTCGTCTGCATATTTGGACTACGAGTGGACACACTGAGTGGTGTGGGATCTGTTGAGCTTAGTTGGAGCTGGGTGTGAAATACTGAGCACCATTGATAGCAAGGTGTTTCGGGTAGAAGAATGGCTCAAATATCAGTGGTGGTAAACTAGAGATCAGTGACCAATGTTGTTCAGTTTGGTTTCTGCTTGCTCGGAGCTGGATGTGTTTGTTTGCTTTTCCAATTTGCTGAGCAGCCTTAGGCTGCTGGATTTGGGATACAAATATATGTTTTGGATTATAGAGCTACAGCTCTTAGCCAGCTGATTATCTGTTGGATTCAAATGGATGTAAGTTAAGCAGAATGCTGTTGTGGTGAATAACTTCAGCACTCATTTTAAATGTATTCGCATTTCTGTGGGGTGGTTTAAGTGAGGGTTTGTCTGCCCAAGTCAGGTGTTTGTTTACTTCAAATTTGGTGCGTCAAGATCAGCTGCTTGATAGTGTGGTGAGGTCTCAGTACTCAGAGGAACTTTCTTTTCTTTCTTTCAAAACAATGAGATGGTAAACAACAGAAGTTACTACAGTTCTTAATATTTTCAAGCTGGAAAGAATGCAGCCTGAGCAGAGACAGCTACATTGTCTTGTTGCATCTTGCTACGTGAATCAGCTTTTAACCTAACAGCCATCTGGGTGGGTATGGAAACCTTGGTATTTAGCTCTGCTTTACTGGAGCTGAACTGCCAGATGAGTTCTCCAAGGCGAGCAGGTCTGCAGCATGTACTGGGGTGTGTGTGGCTGTCAGAGGAACTCAGTTCACATCTGCCAGGCTCCCTTGAACTGTTTCACACTCTTCTGAAAGTGTTCATCTGGATTTTCTAACACAGTAAACTTCTGGGATGCTTCAGCTGCCAAGCAGAGAAGGACCTGGGGGTGTTGGATGACAGCTGGCTGAATCTGAGCCAGCGTGTGCCCAGGTGGCCAAGGTCAACAGTATCCTGGATCAACGACAGTGTGGCCAGCAGGACCAGGGCAGGGATTGTACCTCTGGATTCAGCGCTGGTGAACCACGTCTTGAGTCCAGGGTTCAGTTTTGGGCCTCTCACTCCAAGAAGGACTTTGTGGGGCTGGGGCAGGTCCAAAGAAGGGCAACAAAGCTGGAGAAGGGTCTGGAGAACAGGGCTGGAGAGGAGCAGCTGAGGGAACTGGGGTTGCATAGTGTGGAGAAGAGGAGGCTGAAGGGAGACCTCATTGCTCTCTGCAGCTTCCTGAAAGGAGGAGAAGGGTCAGATGGGGGTTTGTCTCTCCCCCTAATAAGAAGTGATAGGACAAGAGAAAATGGCCTCAAGATGCACAAGGAGAGGCTTCTGTTGGACATTAGAAGAAACTCCTTGACTGAAAGGGTTCTCAGAGATGGGAAGAAGCTACCCAGGGGAGTGGTTGAATGCCCATCCCTGGACGTGTTTGAAAGAGGCAGGGATGTGGTACGAGGGACCTGATTTAGCATCAGCCTTAGCAGAGTTACAGAGAACAGTTGGACTTGATGACCTTAGAGAGGTTTTGTAACCAAAACAATTCAATGAGCAGATACGGGATAAGCATGGGCAGATGTTCTGCTTACCTTCCGAAGTGCTCAGGAGTGTCACAAGATTGTTTGGAAACTTTGGTGTTGGTACATGGTGTTTCACTTCCCAAATGCTGGTGTTAAGTGTTCTGTGGAACCGAGCTGCGGGGACTGACTTGGGTTGCAGAAGATGCATAAGGCTGGCAAACATGAAGCAAAGGCAGAAGTTCCCTCTCTGATGGTCGGGTTGCTGAGAGGCAAATCTGCTGATGTTGTGTAGCAGTTTCGTTCTTGTTTGTAAGTGATTTTTAAGTTCCTATTGCAAAAGAGTGGAAATACTGTTTCAGCAGTGGCCTTTGGCTTGCAGAGCTCCCTGCTGTAAGGAAGTCTTGTATCCTTTGTTCAAAATAAACATTTAGGGGAGGGCGGATGCGGTGCGTTGTGAGAAACCATCCATCTTAGTCACAATTTACCCCCTGATGCTTGCCTTGCTGATAATTGGAGTAGTGGAACTCTGTGCTTGCCATATGTTACTGGAATAAAATGTTTCCAACCGTATCCCAGATTGCTGATCCCCAGAAGTGTGGGCCGCAGGTGGAGGGAGGGGATTCTGCCTGTCTGCTCTGCTGAGACCCCACCTGCAGTGCTGGGGCCAGCTCTGGAGTCTTCATCACAGAAGGGGCAGGGATCTGCTGGAACAGGGCCACAGGAGTAGATGAATATGATCAGAGGGCTGGAGTATCTTTGCTGTGAAGACAGGTTGAAAGAGTTGGGAATGTTCAGGCTGGAGGAGAGAACGCTGCAGGGAGACCTTAGAACAGCCTTCCAGTACCTGAAGTAGGCTGCAGGAATAGGCTGGAAGAAGCTGAATTTAGATGAAGAGGAAATTCTTCCCTGTGTGGATTGTGAGGCACTGGACCAGGTTGCCCAGAGAAGTCACGTAGTCTCTAAGCTTGGAAGTGTTAAGTCAGGTTGGGTGGGACCTTGAGCA
This sequence comes from Semnornis frantzii, assembly GCA_013399775.1. Taxonomy (NCBI): domain Eukaryota; kingdom Metazoa; phylum Chordata; class Aves; order Piciformes; family Ramphastidae; genus Semnornis; species Semnornis frantzii. The sequence continues at coordinate 18,762 of VWYK01121287.1, forward strand.
GCCTTGTCTGGTGGGATGTGTCCCTGCCTATGCCAGGGGATTGGAATGAGATGACCTTTAAGGTCCCTGCCAAACCATTCTAGGGTTCTACAATCATGAAATGGGAAATGGAAGCTTCTGCTGGTCCATAATACAATTTCTGGATGTGTGTGCAGGGAGAAAACAAATTGTTTCTTCATGGCTTTATTACTGAAGTGATTAACTTCACTGGTTTCCCCCTCAAATGTTGTTTTTTTGTGTGTATATTGCTGCTGGTGTTGCTAACTGTGATAGTACAGCGTTTAGAATGCCCAAGTTGTGACAAATGCTTAGACTGTTTCTGAGTTATTGGCAGTGCTGATTGTTCTCCAAAATACTTTTTTAGTTACTTATGCATCCTGAGGGACTTACAACTTGAGTTACAGTTGCCAGCCTTCATGTACCCCTCTGTGTTGAAGGGCCTGAGGCAGGCTGATGTAAGATGGTCACATCTCCTGGAACAGTTCACTTCTTTAGCTTTGGTTTACAGTTTTCATCTTGTAAAAGGCAGTTTCTCTCTTGTATGGCTCCTGGCGTCTTCTGCTGGAGTCTTCAAATTCTGCTGCTGGGCTGTTCACTCCTTGGTCAGACTGGGTAGAAGACAGCACATAAGGCCCCTGTACATGTTTGTTTTAACCCAACTCTCTGTAGAAAGTGTTACACAGAATCACAGAACAGTGGAGGTTGGAAGGCACCTCTGGAGATCATCCAGTCCAGCTACGCTGCCAAGGCAGGATCACCTAGGGCAGGTCACACAGGAACACATCCAGGCAGGCTGTGAAAGAGCCAGCCTCTCTGGGCAGCCTGCTCCAGTGCTGTGCCACCATCAGAGTAGAAAAGTTTCTTCTCATGTTTGAGTTTATGACCATTAGTGTCCTGTTTGCACTGTCATTGCCAAAGCTTCTGATGTGATGTCCCAAGTGGTGCTGACAGCTGTTAAGGTTTTCACTGAAGTCATTGGTGTGGTCCTGGGAGCAGCCTCTTGGCTCAGGTGACAGCACTTAAAGCTCTGCAAGGCTGCCTGTGTGTTAGTGGTAATCCAGCCTTGAGAGCATCATTTTGGCAAGCAACCCACCTTAGGTGGTGCAGCAGTGCAAGCTTTTGCTTGTTGTGCTTCTGTGGCTGGTACAACCTCTTCCTTTCATTTCGAGCACCTACAGTCTCTGTGTTTGGGTCACCTGTTAGATGATGAGCATGAGGATTGGAGCAGAGCTGATGAGCACAATTGCTGTGGATCCTGCTCCAGCAAATCATAGAATTGTAGAATGGTTTAGGGTGGAAGGGACCTCAAAGCTCATCCAGTTCCAACCCCCTGCCATAGGCAGGGACCCCTCCCACTAGCACAGGTCACTCAAGGTCTCATCCAACCGGGCCTTGAACACCTCCAGGCAGGGAGCAGCCACAACCTCCCTGGGCAGCCTGTGCCAGTGTCTCACCACCCTCACTGTAAAGAACTTCCTCCTAACATCCAGGCTAAATCTCCCCTCTGCCAGTTCAAACCCATTGCCCCTTGTCCTGTCATTGCAAGACCTTGTCAATAGTCCCTCCCCAGCCTTCCTGTAGGCCCCCTTCAGATACTGGAAGGTTACTACAAGGTCTCCTCAAATGCTGTATCAGATCTTAAGAGATGAAGGAGGAATAGGAAATGCCGTATAGAACTGGTGGGTCGGTATTGTGTAGCATTCTCTGATTCAGGGTGGCATAAACCTTCTGCTGATTTGGTGCTCACCTGGAATTAAAAGGAATATTTGTTTGAATGGTGCAGGGGGAATAATCTTTGGCTGATTGAAGTGTACATACCTGGAAAGTGTTTCAGTACCCAACTTTAAGGGCTGTGGGAACTCCACTCTTCTTCTTGGTCTTTAAGGGAGCTGAAGGGTCCTGGAGGGTTGTGGATTATTCATTCCCCATACCCCTTGCCCAGCTCAACACACCTCCTGTTTCGCCAGGAGTAGTCAGAAGGTACCATAGATTCTCAGTTGCTTGACTGAACTAGGTTTACACATGGGACACCTTGTTCTTTCTCTGGGTGACTGCCATGAGGACTAGAGAGATGCAGCTTGGTGAAGAGCTTGGGGCTCAGGTGCTGGTGTCACTGTTGGGTGAATTGTCTTATACCTCTGGGAGCTCCTGGCTAGTACCAAGGGTTTGAAACCTCTCAGAACTCCTGGCCAGCACCAAGGCTTTCAAACCAAGTGTGGAGTGCAGCTTTGCATGGTAACTGCCAAGAAGGAAGAGTAGGTCTTGTTCTTTTCTGTTTGCTTTGCTCCTGGTGCAAAGGAAGAATTTTTCTTCTTCTTTCCCTTAACTCTTTTGTGAATACAGATGACATCCATCTTCTGGTTTTTCCCATCAACAGCTCTGGGGCAAAATGTTCTGATTTTGTTGTGTGGAGTTGTGCAGTTGCCGTAGTTCTTGACAATGGTGCTGATGTTTCTGGAAGTCTGAATAACAGATTTTTAGCTTTTTTTTCCCCCTTTTTCTTTTTTCTCTCCTCACCTGTTGAGCAAAGCTGTGAGTGTAGAAGCAGGTGTGCTGGATTACTCCAGTGAGATACACATGCCATCTTCTGGAATGGTTTGGAGGGAAAGTGGGTTTGATTGTTTTGGTGGTTTTGTTGTTTCGTTGCTGTCCTGTGATGGATTTCTGCCCATCTGTGACTTCTACTGCTTCTGTCATGTCACAGAATAGAAGCAGATTTGCAGAACTTGCTGTAGCATGTGTAAAAAAAAAAAAAAAAAAACCTACAAAAAAAAAGTTCTAAAAGAAAATCTTCTGAAATTTCAAAAATGATAGAACAGTGTTTTATGCTGGAAAGAGGGAGTTGATGTGGAAGCAGTAAAGAACAAGGGATGTTGAATGGGACAAAGACGCAGAGCTTTATGTAAGGAATGCAGGAGAAAGGTAAGATGGATGCAGCTGAATTCTAACAACCAGAATGTTCAGTTCTTCACCCCACAAATGTTGCCATCTCATGTGTTTGCAGTCCTTCCAGAAGAAAAGCTGTCAGCAGGGTGACTAGCTCTGTGCAGACAATGAGACATTGGAAAACCTGTGGAAGAAGTGGATTTTTCAGGTGGTTTATTTCATCCCTTTCTCCTTTATTCTAGAGAAATTGCATATTGCACTGAAGGGCTGTAAGAGTTCAACTTGTGCTCTTCTTGGTTGGGTGGGGATTCATCGTGCCTCACTTGAACTTTTTTATTCAAAGACTCCTACCTTAGAGAGGTCAAACTCTTTAGAGTTGGCTTTTGCCTACCTTTTTTTTTCCCCCTCAGCAGCTGTTTCTACAGACTTCTTAATTGGTGGAAGAAGTTATTCCCTCTCTTGACTCACCTGTTTGCTTTCCAATGCCCATGCCACTTCTGCTTTCAGATGTGCCTTTGAGGCTTTCCAGGGAGGAGTCTCAGAGCAGATGGTGAGTTGCCTTAACTTAAAGCATTCGTGGCAAATAAACAAATGGGAGAAAAGCAAAACCTTTGCAGCAGACAGTTGGGTAGTAATAAGGTAGATACATAGAATCATAAAATTGTTTGGAGCAGAAAGAACTTTTAAGATCATTAATGGCTGGACTCAACCCAGCAGCACCCAGTCTTGTGCTAAACCGTGTGCCCCAGCACTGCATCTCTGCTGCTTTGAAACAGCCCTAATGATGGGCATTCAACCACCTCCCTGGGCAGGCTCTTCCAATCTTCGAGAACCCTTTCAGGGAAGAAATTTTTCCTGATGCCCAACCTAAAACTCCCCTGGTATAGCTTGAGGGGAGTTTCATTCTATCACCTGATACTAGGGATAAGAGCCCGACCCCCACCTCTCTCCAACCTCCTTTCAGGGAGTTGTAGCAAACAATGAGGTCTCCCCTCAGCCTTCCCCACACTAAACCCCCCCAGCTCCCTCAGCTGCTCCTTACTAGCCCTCTTCTCCAGACACCTCACCAACTTTGTTACTCTTCTCTGGACCTGCTCCAGTCTCTCTATGTCCTTCTTGGAGTGAGGACCCCAGAACTGAATCTCGGACTCAAGATGTGGCCTCACCATGCACAGTACGGATATTTATAAGCATTCTTAAGATCTCCTCTCAGACTACTCCTCTTCAGGATAACCAACCTCAGGTCTCTCAACCTTTTCCCATCACACAGATGTTCCAGGCCCTTCATCAACCTTGTAGCCTCCATTGGACTCTCTCCAGTATATCCCTGTGCCTCTTGAACTGGGGAGCACAGAACTGGATGCAATACTCCAGATGTGGCCTTACCAGGGCAGAGTAGAGGTCCAGAAGGTATCCTGTTTAAAAAACAAACAAACCCCAGCAGCCCAAAACCAAACTGGAAAAAAAAATTGCACATAGAGAGAATTCGTGTTCTGCTTCACTGAAATACGACAAAACAGTGACTTGCTTGGTGACAAATCATCTTGGATGATGGCCAGTCCCCAAGGGGAAAAGGACTGGTCAGAATGCTTTAGGGAGGGTAAAGATCATTAAGGAAGTTAATCAGATAGAAGCACACTTGGCATAACCAGCTTCAGATTTTGTCTGGGCTTTATTAGAGTGGTGTGGAGTGTTGGCCCTTGAATTGTTCAGAGTGGGTGGAATGTACCAGTGGAAGCTTTTTATTTACCTTTGGCTGGATGATCTGGAAGCCTCCAAGTGACAACACTAAGTTAAGCAGCTCCTGCACCCAAAATAAGCAGAGCACTGGGGAAGTGTTGCATGGAATTACTGCAGCAAGCTCAAAAATGATCCTGAATTGTTGAAAAAAAGGAACAGTGCAGTTTTCTGAGGGCAGCCAAAGGAGTAATGAGAGCCAGGAGCTAGGAATACCCAGTTCCATCAGGTCATCTTCTCACTTAGAAGAACACTCGAGGTGCTGGAGCTGGTCTGTAGAAAGACGAGAAGCTGGTGAAAAGTCTGGAGAACAGGGCTGGTGAGGAGTAGTTGAGGGGACTGGGGTTGTGTAGTGTAGCTGAGGGGAGAACTCATTGTTCTCTACAGCTCCCTGAAAGGAGGTTGGAGCCATGTGGGGGTTGGTCTCTTCTGCCTAGTCTCTGGTGATAGAATGAGAGGAAATGGCCTGAAGTTGTTCCAGGGGAGGGTTAGGTTGGAGGTCTTTACCGAAACGGTTGTGGAGCCCTGAAACAGGCTACCCAATGAAATGAAATATCTTGGCAGGCATTTAAAAGAGATGCAGATGTGGTGCTGAGGGACATGGTTCAGCAGTAGGCTTGGCAGCATTAGGTTAATGGTTGGACTCCATGATCAGCCTAAACATTTCCCTGAACCTCTGCTAAAGCTGTCAGCCCATGTTTCTGTCAGAGCTGTCTTCTTGTAAAACTAGGGCCTTGCTGTTCTGACAGGTGAAGAACCATCCAGGCTATTTGGTTTCCCCACGTGTGTTTGGTTTCACAACAGAAACTTTTGAATCCCTGTTGAATGGGGGAGAGGCTGAGCTTCAGTGCCCTGGCTTTGGAAGAGGAGAACAGAGTGCTTTGGCTGCAGGCTGATCATAATAGGATTGCTCGCTTCTGCTTTTCTGCTGACATTCACCACCTCCACAGCATTCAGAGTGCTGCTGCTGGTACTCTCAGGGCTTGTCTCTGCAGTTGTATTCTTGCCAAGGCTTATTTACTTCTAATGGGGTTTTATGGAGATCCTTGGGGCTTGGTATGAGAGCTTGGGCCGCGCCGAAGGCCTTGCTTTGTGTTTGCCTGAGTGCACCGAGTGCATAGTGTGGCGTGGGGAGAGCGACGGACAAAGAGATAACCTCTGCTTTTCTTCATGGAGAGATGGAGCCTTTTGCCAGCCTGAGAGTTGAAATGTCACAGTGCAGGTCCTCAGCTGCAAGAACGGCTCAGGTTACAGCTTTTAAACATTAAAAGCACACAATAAATGCATTTCCTTTCTGAGTTTGGAGGAACTCAGCACGCAGCTGTGGGCACGCAGCAGCGAGGGCTGTATTTTGAGAGTCTTCGCATGGCAAAATGCTTGGAGTTGGGATGCCACAAGCGTGATGAGATTAAGAATCATAGGTTCATAGAATGGTTTGGGTTGGAAGAGATCTTAAAGATCACCTAGTTCCAACTTACCACTATCCCAGCTTGCTCAAGGCTTTGAACACCTTCAGGTAACAGGGCATCTGCAGCCCTCGGGGGCAACCTGATCCAATGTCTCACCACCCTCACTGGAAAGAATTTTTTTCTCCCCTCTTCAAGCTTCAATCCATTCCCTCTTGTATCACTACAAGCCCTTGTAGAAAGTCCCAGCCCCAGCTCTCCTGTAACCCTCTTCAAGTACTGGAACGCTGCTCCAAGGTCTCCCTGGAGCCATCTCCAGGATGAACAGACCCAGTTCTCCCAGCTCGTCTCCATAGGGGAAGTGCTTCAGCCCTCTGATCATCTTCATGGCCTCCTCTGGACCTACTCCAGCAGGCCCATGTCCTTCTCATGTTGAGGACACCAAAACTGGGCACCAGAAGGAGCCAGCAACACTCTTATCATCACTAGTTTTCTGTCTGATAAAGAGACTGAGGAGAAGTGAAGCTTATTTTACTTGGGGGTTTCTTTCCAGTGGCAGAAGCAAGGCTGAATCTCTAAAAAGGCAGAAGCAAACATTCTTTGTAAGCAATCATGCAGAATAGGCGCAGAGACAGTTTGGGTATTGCATCCCAAATCAAACCCTAACGCTCAAGTCAGTAGCAGTTGAGCAGTGAGCCACAATAGAAATGTATAAACCAGAGTCTCTGTGGATACGATCTAAGAGGATGCTAATTTGCTTATTAATTAAGTTTACAAAAGTTTCTTTTTCACCATTCCGAGCAGTGAGGATAAGCTACTGAAGAATATTTAATTTAGATTTTTGAGTGGGTCATGAAGTAACCAGGGAGTATCTGCAAGCTTCTCACTGCTAGGGAGTGCAAAGGCACATTGGCAGTCAGTACTCATTGCTTAGAGTCTGGTAATTTCTGGAGACCGAAACGTTTGGATTTCAGTTTCTTACCAGGAGCATAACCAGCTGTGTTGGACTAGGGAGGAAGAAAAAGAACAAAGAGGCCTCCTGGCTCTCTGTGCACACAGCAGCAGGAGGGAATGGATGTAGTGGTGGAGTCACTGTCCCTGGGGGTGTTCATGCTGTATGTGGACCTGGGGCTTAGGCATGTGGTTTAGTGTTGACCCTTCAGTGCTGAGTCATGGTTGGACTGGATGGTCTTGGACTGGAGGTCCCATCCAACCAGATGTGTTCTGTCATTCTGTGTGGGGTCTTTTGTAACTGTTTCTGTGAATAGTTGCAGTAAACTACATTGGATTCAGCTACAGTTTGACACTGTTGCGGTGTGCCAGTGCTGGAGACAGGGAGGGATGTCAGTGTTTTTATATTCACAGCCTGACTCTGCAAACTTATCCTTAAAAATGTGCTTAAAGAGGCATGATAACATTCTTGCCACTTCCAAAAATGTATTTAAAGATTATTTTGTGTCTTGAGGCTTATCCAAAATACCCAGCAAACCCAGATGTTTGTAGCAGTCCTACTTTGGTGTGTATTCTAAAATTAATGTCTCTGGTTCTCTGAGAGAGGCTCTCCAGTATCTGTGGGTATTTGGGCTGTGTTGAAGGGCTTATTCTGATGTCAGTGATGGGCAAGACTTGGGTTCAACAGACTAACTGCTGCTGTTTTGGAATAGAATCATTGAATTGTTTTGGTTGGAAAAGACCTCCAAGATCATCTAGTCCAACAATCAAGCCAACACCACCATGGGCACTAAATCACGTCCCCAGGTGCCATAGCCACAGGTTTCTTGAACAGCTCCAGGCATGGGGACTCCACCACCTCCCTGGGCAGCCTGTGCCAATCCCTGACCACTCTTGCACCAAAGAAATTGTTCCTCATCTCCAACCTAGACCTCCCCGGCACAATTTCAGGCCATTTCTTCTCTGTCACTGGAGACTAGAGAGAAGAGACCAACCCCATCTCACTGCAGCCTCCTCTCAGGGAGCTGCAGAGAGCAATGAGGTCTCCCTTCAGCCTTCTCTTCTGCACACTAAACACCCCCAGCTCCCTCAGCTGCTCCTCACCAGCCCTCTTCTCCAGACCCTTCACCAGCTTTGTTGCCCTTTTGAAGGCAACACTGGTCTTTAGTGCATGTCAGGAGGTAGAACTCAGCTTGAAGTGTAAGTTCACCTAGGACACTTTGACTACATTAGGGAAATGTTAGTGGGAAGGGACATCTACTCGTGCCTGAAGCAGGACATTTGCTAGGATGTTTTAACTGGAGGCATGGGATCTGGGGACTGAACTTCTTACAGGAAGAGACAAGGAGTAGTGGATGTGAGCTTTTGGCATGCTTCTAGCTGTGAATGAAGGTATCTGAGTCTTCCTGGTGCACTATGGCAGGGAGATGATTTTATTTTGTCTCTAGTTGCTGTGCTCCTGAAGGCAGTAAGATAATTCCCGGATAGTATATGGAAGTGCTGGAGATTTTACTTAGCCGTTGCTTAGACTTCTTCTGCCTTTTGTCTTGAAGTGGTGGGCAGCAGTGGGCCTGAGGTCCTGGCAGTGACTACCATACACCCAGTTGGGAAGGGAGCAGAGTGTGTGGAAGGCTCTTAGCTCTGCTGAGGAGCAGGTGGGTGGGCTGCTTTGTGAAGTGAAACAAATGAGCTAAACCCAGATTGTGTCCTTTGATCCTTTCACTTCGCTCAGGGTGTATGTGCAAGGAGATGAACCTGTAGTTAATCAGGAGGAGGGAGAGGGGCAGGAACTCCGACCTGACAGAACATTTGGTATTAACTTGGAACACAGAACATTGGTCACCAGAGATGATTTCTGGTTAAAACATTAAATAATGTTTGGGGGAAAAGAGCTCTGTGAGTAACCCAAGTTTTTAGAAGAACTGCATTGCTTGGGACTAATGGGGAAAAAAACGCCCTACGAGGTGCAGAGTTACTGTGTGAAAACTCTGCCTGGGTAGTGTTTGGTGTAACTGTTTCACAAGAGAGCTTTGTCTACATGGACAGAAAATGGAGGCCTGATGAAGGCTCTCATTTATTTGTCTGTTATTTTCTCATTAATCGGAGTATTGCTACCGGGCAAGAGGTATTTGTCTGCAGACATCCTGAAGAGTTCTGCAGAGTTATTTTGCCAAGAATCCTTGACCTTTTTCTTTTCCCCTTCTTGTTAATGACTGCTGCTACGGCTGCAGCCAGCTTGCCAGTTAACAAGTAAACTCCACCAGTAAAAAGTAAATCCACAGAATAGGTCCCCTCCTTTCCTCCCCCAGTTTCTTTGGTAACAATAAGTAAGTGGGAAAGGGACAAAAATCCCAGTCTGACAAACAAGGCACGAGGAATCCCCTCTCTCCATCTCTAACCATGCTGCTATCAGCCTTCTGTGCTGCCAGTTCACACTGCCTGCTCCTATCCAGCTTCTCCCCCACCAGCATCCCCAAGTCCTTTTCCCCAGGGCTGCTTTCTATCATCCCCTCCCCCAGCCTATATTGATAGTGAGGATTGTTCTGGTCCAGGTGCCAGGACCCTGTACTTGCTCTTTTTGAACCTCATGAGGCTCACCTGGGTCCACCTCTCCAGCTTGTCCAGATCCTCCTGGATGCCATCCTGTCCCTCTGCCATATGGACAGCATCACTCAGCTTGGTGCCATCTGCAAGCGTGCTGATGGTGCCCTCGATCCTACTGTCTATAGTACCAATAAAAATATTAAACAGCACAGGTCCCAGTATGGACCCCCTGAGGTACACCACTTGTCATTGCTCTCCATCTGGTCTTCTAGCTGTTAAGCAGAAGTTTCTCCTAATTTATCCTTCCATCTTTCTGCTTCCCATTTTCAGTGCCTGCCTCTTTTATCGACAAGCTGACAATCAGTGCCAGGTCACAGGTCGCCTGTGTTGTGTTAGTGTTTCTTCTCATTTCTGTCTTACAGAAAAAGAACAGTGTTCTCAGCCTCTCTTTCATTCTTTTGCTGGAGTTTTTTGATGCTAATAAGTAAAGCTTCTCACCAATAAGTAAGCTTCTCACCCTTTGTATTATTTGCAGTGAGCCTTCCTGAGGTGGGAATCCTAAGACCTACCAGAGTGTTGTGAACAGGGCAGGGAAGAAGATGGCAAGACTTCACTAAAAAACCAGTGCTGTCTCGCAGTGTATAAGCTCTTCAGAGACTATACTTGCTTTCTGCTGTGTGTTCTGCAGGCCCTGGTGATTCATCTGGAGGAATAAAAGCTAATGTTTTTTTTTTTCCCCAATAAAAATGCATACAAAAGGAGGAGGAGAGAGAGAAAGGTCTGAGCACATGGAGATTGCAAAGCAGGACATGAAAGCTGTGTGTAGTGCGGCAGCGTAATTAGAGTGCCTGACACCTTCTCACTCAGGTGTCCTTTAGGACTCAAAACCAACTGTCTTTGGAAAGATCTGCTGCTTCAGTGGTGATCTTTGGATGATCTCAAAGGTTTTTACAGTGGAAACTACTGTCCTTCCACATCAGCAGGCAATAGATTGCAACAGCTTTTAATTGAATGGAAGTGTCTCTTTTGGAAACGTGTCCTGTGGAATGAGTGGCTCTGAGTTAAGGGGAAATATGACATGGTTAGGAGTCTGCTTTCTTGACCAATTATCCTTCTCTTAGGAGGTTTTATTCCCAGCCTGAAAGTGAATTTGCTGGCTCTCCAGTCTGTGTTGTAATACCATTATCCATTGGGGCAGAGATCTCTGTGCTTATATGAATCTGATCTTCAGACAGAGAGGATGACCCAGTCTCTTTTATACTTTTTCTTCACCTTCAGTAGTGAATTTAGCTTTCAGTGACAAATAAAATACCTTGAAGTGATTGTCAGTCATTATTTGTATTCTAGTTCTCCTCCTGAGCTGAAGAGCACTTACCAGGAGTGACCTTTAGATGTCTAAGGGTAGTCTGTTGGCGTTCCACTATGTGGAGTAATTCTTGCCTGCTCTGAAACTCCTCCTTCCCCACCCATGTCCCCCACCTCAAGGGTGCCTCCCATCGCGTCCCAGGCTCACATAATTCATGTTGCCATGAGCTTGATGGTTGTCCTGTTGTAATCTGTGCTTTGTGTACTTCCATTCCTTCTTCCTGCTGTGGCTTCTAGCACATAACCATGCATTTGACTCTACTGGAGAACAGTAGAAGGTGCTTTGTCTACAAGAGCCCCAAATACTGGTGTCAGGTAGCAGTTAGCATGCATGTCCCCTGTGTTTCCATCCAGGTCCATGAATTATTGGCTTCTGTTCATATATAGAATCTTAGAATTGTTGAGGCTGGAAGGGACCTTAAGGATTGTCCAGTTCTAGCCCCCCTGCCATGGGAAGGGACACCTCACACAAGATCAGGTTGCTCTGGTTGCCTGGCCTTAAAAACATCCAGGGATGAGGCTTCTACCACCTCCCTGGGCAACCTGTTCCAGTGTCTCACCACCCTTATGGTGAAGTACTTCTTCCTAACATCCAGTCTGAATCTCCCCACTTCTGGTTTTGTTCCATTTCCCCCACTCCTATCACTACCTGATATCCTAAAACGTCCCTCACAATTTTCTTGTGGCCCCTTTCAGATACTGGAAGACCACAATAAGGTCTTCTTGGAACCTTCTCCTCTCCAGACTGAACAGCCCCAACTCTCATCCTGTCTCCATATTTTTATAGGCATATTGCCTGAATTGGCTACATGCCTTTAATGCGATTACAGTGAAGTTGCTGAGCAGAAGGTATTGGTTTAACAATGCTGAGCTTTGGTAGTGAATGAATTTATTCAGGTGAGGAGATCACCTTTAGCTCAACTCAGTCATTTTCATAACAGAGGGGAGGCAGCAAATGTAAGATGCCTCTGAGGAAGATGCCTGGGAAGTGTGACCTAATGCAGCTTGCCTAAACAACATCCTCACAGTCAGTTAGTCTCAGTCTCAAAATGGTAGAAATTTAATTCCTCAGTAGGTGTGAGGGCTTGGAGGGAGCTGAGGGTGTTTGGATTTGTTTGTTTGTTTACTGGGGTTTGTTCACTGTTGTTTAGGTATGGGTAGCTTTGGGGGTTTGGGGTGGTTTTTGGTGCTGTTTTGTTTTGTTGTTGGGAGTGTTTAGGATTTTCTTTTCCCAATGGTTTAAGAATGACAGATGGTTCCAGAATATGAGGGCCTCTCAGTACCAAAACTATTTAATTTTGACTTTCTCTGTGTTGATTGTGTTGTCAACAGGGCTGGGAGATAGAGGTGGGGACAAAGCAATGCCATTGGTGTTGTAGCAGTCCTTGAAAGACCATTTATCTTCTGAGCTTTCTATAGAAGCTATCCTAGTGGATCTGCAATCCTAAGATAATAACAACCAACATACAACAATCCTTTTATCCTTCTCCTTCAGCTTAGGCAATAGCAGCAGTTGGCCTCAGGTGGATGTAGACAGAGCTTTTGTCCCTGCTTTTAATTAGAGGAAAAGGTTTGGGGATTGTGGAAGGGAATATTTGTTTTCCTCTTCTGACACTGTTTGCTCTTCAGTTACCCCAAGTTTGCCTGCCTCCCTCCCTGCCTGTATTCTCACTCTTAGCATCGCAGAAGGAAGGTAACAGCTCCCTCGCTGACAGTCCCTTTGGGGCCTCTCTTGCTGGGTGGCACAGTAACTGTGCTCCCATTGGGTGTCAGCAAGGCTTGGCAGAGCAGGAGGTGCTGTCTGGAGGAGCACTCTGCATTACCAACATCGTGTTCAACTCTTCAGCTGCTCCCAAACCGAGTGCCGATGAGAGGGCAGGCTGAGGATGGAATGTGCCTGCATGCCACAAGTAAGAGAGGCCAGGTTAGGGACCCCTGTCTGGATCACAGGCAGCATTTCTCTTGCAGGGTCTGCTCCTCGGGTGCTGGAATGTGCTGCCGTTGCTTCTGGAGGGGCCTGAAGTGGTTTGATTTAATATTCTGCTCTTGTAAAAAACTGGGCTCATGGAGTGCGCAAAAGGAGACAGCATGTGTGCTGGTCTACCAGAGCATCCAGCTTGCCTTTCTGCTGCTCTGGGGTGTTTTGGGAGGTCCTTTTTAACTTCAGTGTGTCATACTCTCAATTGTATATCCCTTCAGATCTTCCCTTGAAACAAAATTCTTCTTTCAAAACTGATATGTGGCCTTTTCACAGGCACATTGATGATACATTCTGCTGGGATTCAGGTTTAAAGCAAATGCTTTGGGTTCATGCCACAATACTGCTTAGGAAAAGATTACATCAGAGAATCAGTAGCATCCTGGAAATGCTGCAGAGCACAGAGTAACTCCAGACAGTAGTGTGGGGCTGAAACACTCAGACCCTTCTCAAAAATCAACTCCCTTCCTGCCTTTATTGAAATTGAAATCTTGTTAATTATCATTAAAGATTAGAAAGCTGGATCTAGATAATCTTTAAAGTCCTGTCCACCCCAACTCACTCTATTGTCACAGGGAGAATACACTGAAGACTAAATATAGTTTAATTTCCCCCTAAGTGCTTCTGACAATTTCTGTTCATTTAAATCCAGGCTATTGCTGACATTCCAAATATTATTGCTGGTTTCTTAGACTTCAGCCTTCTGCTGTTGCTTCTCTTTGAGCATCCACATGCAGAGATAATTTGGGCTCAGCACACCTGGTTTAGATTCAGAGAATTTGGAGTGACTCCCTTTTGGCTGTAGGATTGGTGATCAGTGAGTTAAAACACTTCAGTTTTATGCAAGCTACCTAAGCCCTAATTTTAGTTTTGTGTCACTTTCTTAGATCACCTGGACTGGGATAATGTAAAGATGAAAGTTTTTATTGGCTGGGCAGGGAGCAGCTGTGGAGGCTTGGCAGGTTGAGGAGATGCTGTGTTCTCTTCAGGCCACCACACGGTGACCTTTGGGATTTCCTAGAGTGTGCTGCTGACAAAGCACGGAAAAGCCTTTTAAAGCTTAAAATGGAAAAACAAAGGACAGGTATTTTCCTCTTCCCAAACCCAGCTTTCGGCTTATAATTCAGTAATAAGCAGCTTTGAACATGGGCATTTGAGCTGCTGCTGGGCTAAGTAAATGGATTTGCAGCACTTGTGTGGCCACAGAGCTGTGGTCTGAATTCCATTTGGCATCTCCTTCAGGAGACGCACCCAGAAGACATGTTTTTTTCCCTCCTTTATCCACAACTCATCCACTCAGGTTCATCAGTTTTTCCCCTTCACTGATACATCACTTCACTGATACTTCACTTAGAGTGATGTAAATTAATTTTATTTCTTCTAGCTTGATCCCTCTCCCCCTTTTGACCAAAAAGATACTTTTAAATTTGACTGAGATGATTTTTCTGGACTTGGAATGAGTCGCAAAGCCTAAAGATAAATCACCTGGATGCAAAAAGCTTAGTGGCTTAGGAGGGGGTTTTACAGTGAGTCTAATTTAATTTAGAGTCTAAGTTGTGTGTCTATTCTGCTTTAGAAAAGAAGGTGGTTACAGATTTGGGAGTATTTGATAGTTAAAAACAATCTATTTGGTCACTGAGCCACACAGAGAGTAGAGTTTGTCCTTCCAAGTGTGTAGCTCCAAGTGCCCAAACCCAAGCTAGATGTGCAGGTTGCCATTATGACCTTGGGAGGAAAATCTTTGCCTTTGGCAGGGACTTGGTTACCTTTACCTGAGATGCTGATTTGAAGATCATAGTGCCAGGAAGCTGTTTCATTGAAATTCATTAACTGCAGAGCAACCCTGGACACCCAAAAGGTGAGCCATCGAAATTGATTTTCTTCAGATGTGTGAGTTCCTGTACCTGCAGGTGCCTGTACCTTCCAATACCTCAGAGGTGCTACAAGAAAGTTGGGTAGGGACTTTTCAGAAAGGCTTGTAGTGCTAGAACAAGGGAGAATGGATTGTAGCTTGAGGAGGGCAGATTGACTGGAGATGAGGAAGAAGTTCTTTAGAATGAGTGTGATGAAACACTGGCACAGGTTGCTCAGGGAGGTTGTGGATGTCCCCTCCCGGAGTGTTCAAGGCCAGGTTGGATGGGACCTTGAGCAACCTGGGCTAGTGGGAGGTGTCCCTCCCCATGGCAGGGGCGTTGGAACTGTGTGATATTCAGGATCTCTTCCAACATGAACCATTCTATGAATTTAGTAAACTACATCTTTCTGTGAACCATTTCCCTGTGCCCTAGTGTGGAGCAGAGTTAGCAACCAGGGAAGCTCAGCTGTGAGCTTTCTGCCTGGCTTCATTTTTAGCATTTGGGTATCTCTCACATAAGGAAATCTATGAACAGTGCTAGATCCTGCATGTGGGGAGCCTTGGAGCACTTCATGCTGGTGGCTTTGTCCAATAAGAATGAGGGAGGTGGATGGGATGGTCACTCTTGTCTTCTCTACAAGGATGGGCATCATGGTTGTGATCTGCAACAACTGTCCCAGTGTAGAGAAGTGACTTAAGAGTGTGCTGGACTTGCATTCTTCTTTGGACAGGCTCCTCTGAGTCCTGAATGTGGGAATCATTCACAGCATTTGCCTGAGAGCCAGGAGAGGAGCGAGGGAGCTGCTACTGCAGTTGGTATAAAGGGGCACCTTTTGCAGAGCAGGTCATTAATCGAGGTTCTGAGTTGTTGCAGAAGCATTAGGAAAGGTAAGTGGCTTAATTCCCTTCAGAGCTGAGACCTTCCAGAGAAACCCACTCTGCTCTGTAGCACATTCACAGAAAGGGCTTTAAGGATTGGATTATTGCCACTTGCAGAAATACCTGGTGTGAATAAAGGGGAAAGAAAAAAGTGGGGTTGGAAATGTGCTACTCCCACGTGGTGGTGTTGTGGGGGCTTGGGGAATGCTGCAGTGACCTGGACACTGCTTCTGAAATTGGAACCCAACTCTGCACTTTCAGTCGCTCTTGCCACGAGGCCTCTGAGTTGTCTGTGAGTGGCTTTCATGGTTGGACAGCAATGCCACATGCTTCCATACACAGGAAATTCAGGAGCATTGCTGCATCGTGGCATTGCTGACTCTGCAATGCAGCAGCATTGGGCTGTGAGCCCAAGTGACAGTGGGAAGATAGAAACCTTCTGACCCAGAGGTAAGAAGAGCCAAACAACCAACAGTTGAGCAGAGAGGAGTTAATCACAGAGAAAGGCAAATTTTAGATGAGTTAAAGCATTTGTTCATTTGGTCCAAGTCCTTACCAAGCAAACTGTAATTGGACTAAAATTGCCTTTATAGACTCTGCTGTCAAGCTGAAAATCCTCTGCCTCTTCAGCCTGCAGGATCTTTATGCTCTTTCACACTTGAGAAGAACTTCACCTTCACTCTGGGCAATGCCACAGCTTCCAGGTCTGCACAACCCATAGCCATTCAGGAAGGCTTCCTTGCTGTTGGTTCTTCAGTGCTGTGCCCTTCCCTGTGGGCTGGTTTGTCTCTTACCAACATTTTGCCAGTTCTATATTTGCAGAACAGTCCAGGCATAGAATCAGGGCTGTGGTTGGACGTTTTTGGTAGTTTATGGCTTGGACAAGTTGACTCTTTGCTGTGTTAAAAGATGACTTGATGGTCAGGCCCAGAGAGTAGTGAGAATGGAGTTAACTTTAGTTGGTGGCCAATCACCAGTGGTGCTCCCCAGGGCTCTTTAATATCTTTATCAGTGATCTGGTCAAGGGGATCCAGACACCCTCAGTGAGTTTGGGAGGCAATTTTAATCTGCTGGAAGGTAGGAAGGCTCTACAGACAGATCTGGACTGGCTGGATCCATGAACTGAGGCCAGTGGGTTGAGGTTTAACAAAGCTGAGTGCTGGGTCCTGCATTTTGGTCACAAGAATCCCATGAGCGTCCCAGGCTTGTGGCAGAGTGGCTGGAAACTGCCTGGCAGAGAAAGACCTGAGGGTGCTGGTTGACAGCAGCTGAGCATGAGCCAGTGTGTGCCCAGGTGGCTAAGAAGACCACCAGCCCTGTGGCCTGTATCAGCAATAGTGAGGCCAGCAGGACCAGTGCAGTGATTGAGCCCCTGGACTCAGCACTGGTGAGGCCATACCTTGAGTCGTGGGTTCATTTTTGCGCCCCTCACTCCAAGAAGGACATTGAGAGGCTGAAGGAGGTCCAGAGAATGAAAGCAAAGCTGACGAAGGGTCTGAAGAGCAGAATCTGCTGTGTAGTGTGGAGAAGAGGCAAAGGGGAGACCTCATTGGTCTCTACAACTCCCTAAAGAAGGTTACAGTGAGGTGGAGGTTGGTCTCTTTTCCCTAGTAACAAGTGATAGGATGATAAGAAATGGTCAGAATTTGTCCTGGGGGAGGTTTAGGTTGGACATTAAAAGAAACTTCTTCCCTGATAGGGCTCTCACAGATTGGAAGAGACCGCTCAGGGAGGTGGTTGAATGCCCATCCCTGGAGGTGTTTGAAAGAGGCAGAGATCTGGTGCCGAGGGACATGGTTTAGCCCCAACCTTGACAGAGTTAGAGAATGGTTGGACTCAGTGATCTTCAAGTGATTTTCCAATCAATTCTAGGATTCTGTCCTGAGATTCCTGTTCTGATGTTGTGATGGTGACAGAAGTCACAAAGTTCTGCAGCAGCAGGAGAGGTCACATTTTGTGCAGCAACCTCAGAGACAGCTTTCTGCAGCACAAACATCTGAGAGCAGGGCTGGGAAAGCAGGTGGTGAATTCCTGTGGCTTGGCAGTGGCCTTTGGACATGTTGCTTTTAAGGGAAAGAAGATGGTTTTAGTTAGCTGCTTGTTCCAGCAAGCTAAAAGGTAATGTTTGAAGCTGTGAAGGGCCTGCTCTCAGTAGGGTTTCACACCTGCTCTGCCATTTCTTAGCTGCTGTGCACTAAAAGGACTTTTGGGTTGCTGATTTGTTTTCCTAACCACAAGGGTGGCCATTGTATAACCTCTCAGGCAGCAGAGATTATGCAACTGATTCTGTTATTGTGGAGCTGAGGTCCTTCCTAGTCCCCAAGCACCAGCTGCTTGTCTTCTGCCTGCTGCCTTGTTTTATTTTCCTTGTATTCCCTCCCCTCTAGCTTCATTTGTGACCAAGGTTTATTTTCTTCTCTGTGCTGCTGTTTCCTTCTGTCTCCAATGCCAGCAAGGCAGGGGCTTGTTTGGGTTTAGTCAGCGTGCTGCAAAATCAAATTGCTCTGGCTCCTTATGGGAAATGGGAGACCTAGAGAGGAGTCAGATTGCTTGGTACTTGATGGCTGTGTAAGAAAAGGCATTTCCTTGGATGCCAGTGAAATGGTGCTGCAGATGGCCTGTGCTGAACCTCAGGTCAAGAGTTACAAGTTCATGTTTTCATGCTATTAGAAGCACACCAAAATCTGGGTTGTTTTTCTTTGTGGGTTGGGCTTTTTTTGTTGTTTTTGTTTGTTGTGTTGTTTTGTTGTTTCTTTTCCTTTCACAGAATCCAGAATGCCAGGTTGGAAGGGACCCCCAAGAATCATCTGCTCCAATCTTTTTAGATCACAGCAGGGTTGAAATAACCTGACCCAGCACCCTGGCAAGCTGAGTCTTAAACTGTCCGGAGCAGGAGATCCACTGCTTTCCTTGAGAGGTGATTTCAGTGTCTGACTGTGCTCATGGAGAAACATTTTCTTCTGGAGCCCAGTGGGAACCTCCTCAGCAGTAACTTGTCCCCATCACCCCTTGTCTGTGCCATGGGACTACTTGTCCAAAGAGAGTCTCCATCCTCCTGGTGACTACCTTTTGTGTACTGGTCCATGGCAAGAAGGTCTCCCACAATCCTTCTCCAGGCTGACCAAACACAACTCTCTCAACCTTTCCTCACATGGCAGAGCTGCCAGGCCTCTCATTATTCTCTTGGCCATGTTCTGGACACCTTCCTCATCTTTTCTATACTACAGGGACCAAACCTGCCAGCTGGAAACCCACAAACATAGGCTGTTCTGTGAATCTGTTTGCTCTGATCCCTGGGACGAGCTGGACAGTGGCTGTGCCATGCAGCCTAAACCTGACTTGCTGAACCTGGGGCAGAGGTGCTGCTGGGAACTGTGTGCAGCCTGGCTGGCCAAGCACCTGGGGGGCTGCTTCCTCTTTGCCTGCTGCCCTCAGTTTGCTTTCACACCCACTGAACAAGTGGTCTGGTGCTGCACATGCTCTAAGGCCTTGCTCGCAGAATCACAGAACAGTTTGGCAGCAGCCTTGAAGATCATCCAGTTGCAAGCCCCTGCCATGGGCAGAGACACTTTCCACTAGACCCCTTACAGGTAGAGTTTCCAACTACTGAAAATCTATAGCAGATAAGGAACCCAGCAGATACTGTACTCTTTCACTTTGCTAATCCCAATCTTCTGTGTTACCTGTGGTGTGAACCAGAAAATTTCTTTGCCTGTTCTCAAGAAACCGAAACAACAAAGAAATGTGGTTAAAAGTAAGGCAATCAGGTACAAACCAGCTGCAGCTTCCTTTGCTTTCCAGTCTGCTGTGTAGAACTTTGGTCAAGAAGGAAATTACAATATCTTTGAAGATGACCTTTCAAGGCCAGGCCATTCAGGTGGTATTAATATTTCTTGCCAACTGTGGAGTTAGACCCTGCAGGAGGGGAAGGGAACGTTTGAATTGAGGGGCACTGGGTCCAAAGCAGCTTTTGGATTGTGTTGATGGGAAGGGCTTAATCAGACCTGGAAAAAGATTTCCTACAGTTCATCTGTGTGTCAGGGAGGAAAGATCTTTTGAAAGCAACAGGGGCCAAAGGTTTTGTGTTGAAAGCTGGGACAGAGAAGAAAAAGCTTATTTCTGTTTCCTTCTGAGATATGACTGGATTTTTGACACAAAAAAGATCAGATTCCTGCTGTGTAGGAAACCTCATCCAACCTGACCTTAAACAACCCAGGGAGGGGACATCCACAACCTCCCTGGGCAACCTGTTCCAGTGTCCCACCACCCTCACTGCAAAGAATTTCTTCCTCATCTCTAGCCTCAATCTCCCCTCTTCCAGCTCAAAGCCACTGCTCCTCATCCTGGGACTCCCACTCCCTTGTCCAAAGTCACTCCCCATCTCTTCTCTTCTGTAGTCCCCTTCAGACACTGGAAGGCTACTCTAAGGTCTCCCTGAAGCCTTCTTTTCTCCACGCTGAACAACTCCAACTCTCCCAGCCTGTCCCCATAAGAGAGGTTCTCCAGCCCTGTGACCATCTTTGTGGCCTCCTCTGGACCCTCTCCAGTAGTTCCATATCCTTGTATTGGGGACTTCAGAAGTGGGCGCAGTGCTGCAGGGAGAAATGCTGTCCAGGATTGTAAGCCTTCCATTATCCATGGGGAGTTTTTCTGCAGACTGTGACCAAACAGATTCACAGATGCAAGAGCTGACTTCAGTACCTCTATAAAAATATTACCTGAAGCACAACCCCATGCAGATAGCTGTGCTTGTGTCAGAGCTCACCAGGCCATCTGCCTTTGGGCAGTACTCTGGACTCAGCTTGGCTCTGGGTAGGACCACTGAAGTGTTGCCATGCAGTGATTCTCTGTGATGCCTCTAAAGGCAACTGGGATGGATGGGACCTTGAACAAGCTGCTCTAGTGGGAGGTAGTGTCCCTGTGGGCATTTGAACTACATCATCTTCAAGGTCCCTTCCAACCCAAACCATTCTGTGATTCTATGAAGGGAGGTTGTTCTTGCAGGTCAAAATGTTGTCCTCATACTGGGTGTGCTGAAGAAATACTTGTTGCAGAACTCATGTGCTACAGGGCATGGCAGCTGGAACACCTCTGGAGGAACCTGTTGGGACCGTCTACAACTGGACACGAGTCAAATACTGCTAATCAGGAGGTCTGTGGCTTGAGAGGGCCAGTCCTGTGCCCAACATATCCTATTACATGCTGCTTTCTGTTCCTTTCCTCCAGTTCTTCATTTGCTGAAGAAGAGGAGGCTGAGAGGAGACCTCATTCCTCTCTAAAGCTCTCTGAAAGGAGGCTGGAGTGGGGTGGGGATTGGTCTCTTCTCCCTGGTATCAGGTGATAGGGTTGGAAATGGCCTGAAATTGTGCCATTGAAAGATTCAGTTGGAGATTAGGAAAAATTTCTCTGGTGCAAGAGTGGTCAGGGATTGGCACAGGCTGCCCAAGGAGGTGTTGGAGTCCCTGTCCCTGATGGTGTTGAAGAAATATGCGTCTGTGGCACCTGGGGACATGGTTTAATGGCCATGGTGATGTGGGGTTGCATATAAAGTTTGATGATCTTGGAGGTCTTTTCCAACCAAAACAGTTCTGTGATTCTGTACTGCAGACTTAATGACTTCTGAGCCCCAGGCAGATGCCCACAGAGAAAGTGGTGTTCTCTGATGGTTCCCTTCCTGCTTTTGAAGTAGCAGAGCAGACAGGATGCTGGACATGGCTGATCAGAGTTAGGAGAGATTTGGGAGAGCAGAGCAGCAGTGAATTTAAGGAAGGGACACTGGGCTGTGAAAGTGAGCAAAAGAACCTCCCAAGGTCTCTCAGGTTGGAATAGATCTTGACTTGCCTGCTCACAGCAGGGACAGCTGTGAGATGGGACCGAGTTGCACTGTGCTTGATCCTGTCGTGTCCTGAGCTCCTCCAGGGCTGGAGATGGCACAGCCTCTTTGGGCCCTGCTGGGGGCAAATCACTTCTCTTCCCAGGCAGTTGGAGCTTACCTTGTGTCACCTTCTACTGTTGTCTCCTGTCCTCCCACCATGAAGTGTGGGAAAAGCCTGGCTCGACCTTTGCTTTGCCAGTTGCCTGTGGTACCTTTCAATGTAGGTCAACCTGCAGTCTTTGTTAGGAAATTGTAACTTCTGATTAATTAACTGAAACTGAGGATGAGCTTGGAGTTAGTGGCAGGACTGCAGAGGGCTGTATTGAGGTACATTGTACTTGAGATACATTGTTTAGCACCAGCCTTGGCAGAGTTAGGAGTGGTTGGACCGGATGATCTTAAAGGGCTTTTCCACCATTCTGTAGTTTATCCATAGAGGCATGCTTGGAAAATCCCTGAAATGAAGTGAGGCAAACTGGAAGTCTCTGTAGCATTTATATTTCTTTTTCAGAGGTGAGATGTGATTTTTTTTTTTCTTTTTTTTACATTTTATGGTCTTCCTCAAGCAGTTTGGTTCTCTGCAAGAACCAAGTGGCTTGTGATTGCTGAGATTTGTTACTCAGCACGTCGTGGGATGTCTGCTGAAGGTAGCAATCCAATTTGATTTGATTTGTTAAACTCTAGAAACAGTGCCCAGAAGTACTGAGACACTGAAAATAAATCTAGAGCCCTAAGTAAAGCTCTTGGTGGGATGCAGGAGTGGAAATGTTTGATGTTACAATGAGCAAGCGATTGAAATGCCAAGGACATGCAATGGCAGCTGAGAGAAATTGTTCAGATCATCCATGCATATGATGAGGAATTGATTTAAGCTTATCAGCATCGGTTCTGAAGAAGGGTGTTGGAATAAGCACTGGGCAGAGTCCAGTTGTCTACATCCTTTATCTTAACCAAAAGATTTCTATCATGATGAAGTGCAGTTCTGATAACAAAGGCACTGTGCAGCTCAAAAGAAAAGCTTTTGGTCATCTGATAGGGGAAAAGATGGCTTATATTCTTCTGTAACTATCCAAAGGATCCTGGGCTACATCAAAAGCAGCATGGCCAGCAGATGGAAAAGAGGACATCCTGCCACTTTGCTCTGTTGAGACCTCTCCTGGAGTGCTGCACCCAGCTCCAGAGCCCTCAACAGAGGAAGGACATGGACCTGAGGGAGAGGATCTGGAGGAGGCCATGGAAATGATCAGAGGATTGGAGCAACTCTGCTATAAGGACAGGCTGAGGGAGCTGGGGTTGTCCAGCCTGGAGAAGAGAAGGCGTTGTGGAGAGCTTGGAGCAGTCTGCCGGTTCCTAAAGGGGCTACAAGAAGGCTGAAAAGCCCTGAAGGGACAGAATGAGGGATAATGGCTTCAAATGAGAGAAGAACAGATTGAGATTGGATGTGAGGAACAAGTTCTGCACCAGGAGGGTAGTGGTGCACTGCAACAGGTTTCCCAGGGAGGTGGTTGAGGCCCATCTCGAGCTATTCAATGTGAGGCTGGACAGGGCTATGGGCAACCTAATCTAGTGGAGGATGTCCCTGCTGAGTGCAGAGGGGTTTGGACTGGATGACCTTTAGAGGTCACTTCCAACCCAGACCATACTATGATCCTATGAAAGTCCATAAGCTCTTGGTGAAATGCCTGTAAATGAGACTTGTCTGAGAAAGAAAACATCTGCTAGGCTTGGCAGGAAGTGCTGGGAGGTGTCTGCAGAGGTGCAGACTGGCTCCAGGTGAGCTCATCTTCCTTTCTGCTCCCTTGTGTGTTTCTTGGTCATGCTGAAGCTGGCCAACCCAGTGTTATGTTTGGAGAGAATCCTTGGTAGTGATGTGGTGTAACTTTTGAGCCAAAAGAAGAACTTCACTGCAGCGAGGAGCTTTATGTAGGCTCTGGGTGGGGGTGGGTTTGGTGACTGAACACTGTTTTGTGAATGAGAATTGATTTCTGGAAAATAATAAATGTGTCTGCTGCCAGAGACCAGTGGGTCATGACAGTGAAGGGATTCAGAGCTGGGAACCAGCAATGTAGCTTCTCAGTTGTGCTACTGCCTGCCAAGGCCCACACTGTCTGTATGTACAGCAATGCAGGTGTCTCCATGGTGTGTGGTGCATGGTGACCTAGGGACACCTCAACTGCTGCTCTGGTGGCTGGGTGAACTGGGAAGGGTTAGTCTGGAGAAAAGGAGGCTGAAGAGACCTCATTGATGAGGTCACTGGAACAGGTTGCCCAGGGAGGCTATGGATGCCCCTTTGCTGGAGGTGAGCATGGCATGGGCATGCCCCTGGCAGAGGGATTGGAACTGGATGATCTTGAAGGTCCCTTCCAGGCCAAAACATTCTCTGATTCTATGGATTTATGGAGCTGTGCTGGAGTGAGCTCTTATTTGGTACCCTGTGTCATATGTGTCCACTTGCAGATTCCAGGAGAAGTGTTCTTTAGCTCTGAGGAGAGAGGCAGGAGATCCAGGGCTGGAGCAAGCAAGGTGTGTTCAGTAACTTTGGTTGCTCAGCTGGGTTGGGCTCAGTGTAGCTCGGTTCTTATTTCTCTGCTGTAATGATGAGAAATCAGCTGGCTCCCGAGCGGGCTGCTCCTGCTGATCACAGGCTGGCAGGGCACTAATTACTGGGCCTGCACTTTGTGGTAGCCCTGCCAGCAGTTCAGGTGCCCTCACGGGGATGATGATGCTTGCCTAAGCTTAATGCTGCCTGTCAATTTCTCCTTTGCTGCCGCTCCTGTTCCAGGAGCTGTTTCAAAGCTTTCAGAGGTTTGTGACAAATGCACTTGTCACAGGAGTGGCTGCTCCAGCATTTCTAAACAGCAAAGCTTTGTGGGGGGTGGTTGTCACTTTTATGTTCTGACCTTTTTCCCTTTTCCTTTACCTAGCAAAAGAACAGCTTGGGTGTTGAAGAGAATCCTCAGCAAGGAATGGGCCCTGTTCTCTTGAAGCTGTTTACCCTGTTCCCAGGAATGCTGTAGAGGTTAGTGACAGAGAAAAACTGCCTTTTGCTTTGTAATTGGCACAGCCCTGTAAATCCTGTGGGAAGCATCTCCTGTGTCTGTCACAGAAACGGGGGCAGGACATGGGTAGTTAACAAAAGGGAGGGCTTTGTTTGCCTGTATAAATGTGGAATTGTGTTTGGCTGGAGAAAACCAGTTCTGGTGCCCCCAGCACAAGGAGGACATAGAACTGCTGGAGTGGGTCCAGAGTGAGGACACGAAGATGGTCAGAGGGCTGGAGAACCTCCTCTGTGGGGACAAGCTGAGAGAGTTGAGGCTGTTCAGCTGGAGAAGAAAAGGCTGCAGGGAGACCCTAGAGCAGCCTTCCAGTACTTGAAGGGGCTCCACGAGAGCTGAGGAGGCACTTTTGACAAGGGCTGGGAGTCTCAGGACGAGGGACAATGACTTTGAGCTGGGAGAGGGGAGATGGAGAGTGGAGATGAGGAAGAAATTCTTGAGAGTGAGGATGGGGAGACACTGGCACAGGTTACCCAGGGAGGTTGTGGCTACCCTCTCCTTTTAGGTATTCAGTGCCAACTTGGATGAGCCTGTGAGCAACATGGGCTAGTGGAAGATGTCCCTGTCCGTGGCAGGGGTTGGAACTGCATTATCTTCAGAGTCCCTTCCAACCCAACCCATTCTACAAATCTCTGAAAACCAAAGTCAGTCATGTGGTGTGAGGCATGCTCAGAGCTGAGCTGTGCTAAACTTGGAGCTTTTCGTGGCTGGGTTAAAAACCAAAAGGTGAGACTGATGCTAAGAGATGATTATTGTAATAGGAGATGGTTGTTGTAATGCATGAGGTGTAATACCTGGTTATTTTTGGAGTTGTTCAAGCCTTTCATGTTTTGAGAGAGGACTGCTTCTGCTCTGCAGCAGAATACCAGGCTGGGCTAGGCCCATTCTGTACCCACACAAAGGTGACATTATCTCTACTGTTGTCTCCAGTGACCTGAGTTTTGGGTTCACATTCCAGTTTCTGTGCATTGTGTACAAGCTTGCTTGCTATGAGTGTGATTCCCTCCCCTCTCCCCCCCAACAGCTCTATAGTCCTGTTATAAATATTATGTCCTACAAGAGGATTCTTCTTGCAAGCAGAATATTCAATCTAGTTTACTTTCACATTTTTTTTATGAAGCTAAAGAGGATTAAGTGGATTTATCACCCAATGGATTTCTTCTTAAGTAGTGAAGTAAAAAAAAAAAAAAAGAAAAAAGTTATTCCCTATCAAATTCAGTAAATGCTTTGCTTCACTCATGAAAAAAATGACCAAATGATAGGGGGGAGCAGGGAGGAGGAGGGAAGAGAAAGAGGTAGACATGTTACATTTTCATAGGAAAGGGAATTTCCTATGAAAGAATTGAATTTCTATTGGAGTAGTCTAAAATCTATTGGACCTGTAGAGTTATTGTAAAGGATCTCAGATCTTTGCTAGCTTGCTTTAAAAGGACAGTTGTGTGTGATCTGAAGAGTAATGGCCAGGCTTTGCATGGACACCCTTTAACATACAGACCCCTTGGGAGCTAAAAGAAAAATAAAACCATGCTGGAAAAAGTGCTGCAGCATGTCACAGACAGAGGAGGTGAAGAGGTGAGCCAGTGGAAAAAGATCTGTTAGTGCCATCATAGAGTGAGAGGGGTTAGAAGGGACCTGCAGAGATCACAAAGTCCAATCCCCTGCCAGAGCAGGGTCACACAGGAACACATCCAGGTGGATCTTGAAAGTCTCCAGAGAAGGAGACTCCACAGCCTCTTTGGTGTGAGGGTGTTGGAGCTCCAGAAAAGTTTCTCCTCATGTTGAGGTGGAACTATCTGGGTTCCAGTTTGTGTCCATTGCCCTTTGTCCTGTCACAGGACACCACTGAAAAGAGCCTGGCTCCTCTTTCTTCAGTTCACCCTTCAGATATTTGCAGACATTCATAAGATCACTTCTCAGCCCTCTCTCCATGCTGAACAGCTCCAGGTCTCTCAACCTGTCTCCAGAGCAGAGATGTTCCAGTCCCTTGGTGGACTCCCCTTGAACGCTGTGCAACTGCTGGAGCGATCATCTCTAATTTAACAAAAGCCCCTAGAAAAACAAAACCCCCAAACACATGAAATCTGCATTCCAACACCAGCATTTTCATTCCAGCTCTGTGCTGCTGCTTTCGTCTCCAGTGTTTTAGTCATGAATGCAAAAAGAGATTGGCCTCAATAAGGGTCTGACACAAACTTTTTGGTCTATTATTTGGAAAATACCTTCAGTCTGTAGTGTTTGGGCGATGCTTTTAATGTAACATTTTCTATTTAATGAGAATAAAAAAAGAGAAAAGGGTCCTCTTCTCTCTCCTTTGTATCCCTCATCTTAGTAAAAGCAGTTTCCAGCAGGCTGTTGAATGCAAGACTGTTTTGTCAGTGTGAAGTCTGCCTTGTTAGTCTCATGATCTGCTGTCCTGATACTTCCATAGGAAATGCTTCCCTGATTCTTCATCCATCCTGTTCTTCCAGTTCTGAGGACATGCAGGAACTGGCAGAGCTCATTAGCATGGCTTTAGCACTGCTATGATTGTATTCCCTCATCCCTGAGCCTGTTGCTGCTGTATTTCATTCACCTGGGATCTCCATGAGGCTGTTTTGGGGCTGTCTGGCTGTGGCATGACTCCAGCCACGTGGGTAACTGCACAAATGATTGTGCAGTTTATAAGCACACTGAAGATAAAGAGGTAAGGAAAGAACCAACCAACAGGGCTTTGTCAGGAGAGAATTGCATCATGCTGGTTTGTTTGCTGCCTTGACACATGGGTTGTATTGCTGCAAAAAGGAGGGAAGGGTTAGAAGTGACACAACTTGAAGTCTGTGAAGTTCTGAAGGAAATGGCGTCAAGCTGCCCCAGGGAAGGTTTAGGTTGGACATCAGAAGAAACTTCTCCCTGAAAGGGTTCTTGAAGACTGGAAGAGCCTACCCAGGGAGGTGGTTGAATCCCTCTTCCTGGAGGTGTTTCCAAGAGGCAGAGATGTGGTGCTGAGGGATATACTTTAGCCCCAGCCTTGGTAGAAAGAGGGAATGGTTGGTCTGGGTGATCTTAAAGGTCTTTTCTACCCAAAATGGTTCTCTATTTCTATGTTTCTTCAAAGCTTACACATATAATGATTTCCTTCATAGGTGGATCTCACTTAAATCTTGGTACTGCAGCAGCAAAACATTTTCAGATGGTTCTGTGGAGCAGTCATCAGTTATTTGAGATCACCTAGAAGAGCATTTGAAACAGGCTTCTTGCTTGCTTGCTGTGCCTGGAGTTGTCTTTAATGGCATCCATAGCTTAGATGATGCAGTAGAGTCAGCTTACAAAATGTTCAGGTGATGTCATTTTGGGAGTAGAGCTGTGGGCACCAGAGGGTTTCTATAAAGGTGCTTGTAATTGGAGGAGGCTGAGTCCTTGGCCTGACTGCCTAATGACTGTTTGTAACTCCACAGTAACTCAATTTAGACAACCAGTGTATGGAGCTGCCTGAGATGCCTGACCTCTTCCAGCACACTCTTTTGTTCGTGATACTTCTCTGTCCTTCAGTTAAATTACAGCACTGGAACCTAGCACTTGAGTGGAAGTGGTTGTTACCTTAATAAATGGTGTTTCTGGATCTGAACTGTTGAGCTGAGCTACACACAACTGGGAACTACAGGAGAGCTGGAGAGGAGCCTGGCATGGAGTGACAGGATGAGGGGTAAAGGCTTCAAACTGGAAGACACTGGATGGATATGAGACATGAGGTAGAAATTCTCCCCCATGAGGATGGTGAAACAGATTGCCCAGAGAAGTTGTGGAGGCTCCAAGCCTGGTAGTGTTTAGGCCAGGCTGGATGGGACCTTGATCAAACTGATCTAGTAGGAGATGTCCCTGCTTATGGCAGGGGAGTTAGAAATGGATGATCTTTAAGGTCCCTTCCAACCCAAACCTGTGATAAATGACAGTGTGCAATGTCTGTAGCTGCCAACGACACTGCAACACATTCGATACACAATCACTGTCTGTTTTGGTTTCTTGTTAGAGATGTTGTTTTTCCGTCCAGCAGAGAAGGTTAATTCCTTGGTGTGTGCATTCAAGGGGAGGATGGGCACAAATTCTGCTTCACTGGTAGAGCTTTTACTTGGTTGGCGATTCAGGCTTTTTTTCTGGGATAAATGTAGTTAAAGAGCAGTGAGCATTGCAGTCACCTGAGCATCTCTCTGTGGCAGTGGGAGAAGTTTCTTCAGAGAGCTGCAGCTTCACTCCTAGTTTGTTTCCTTTGGTTCTTCCTGGAGAAAGGGGCTGGTGGAGTGGTGAGACATAAAGGTGCAAGAAACCATAGTTCTGTGAAAGGGTTTCCTTGGGAAATCCCTCCACTTCAGAGTAATTGTTATTAAAACGCAACTGCTGGCAGTGTGGATCTGCACCAGGGGTTCCCTAGTGTCTGGTGCTGTGCAGGAAGGCAGCATTGCAAGCTGCAATAGTGTACGGCGGGTAAACAAGGGAGATAACAGGAAAGAGGACTTGCAAAGTCAGGAAACTCCACACTGCAGCTGGTGTAGGTTTTGGTAAGAAGTTGTTTCTTGTACTCCTTTGATTTTTCCAGGAGAATTAGCTCTGTTGTAACTGAAATGGTAACAAATTTTCTTTTCTGTGAGATAATAAAAGCGGGGAAAAAAAAATTTCTTCCCGATGATTTGTAAGCTGAAGTAGATCCTTCTGCCTTGTGGTGCCTGTGCTGCAGACCAGGTGACCAGCCTGGTCCTTCCTCTCCTGCTGCTGCTCATCTGATTTTGCTTGGTTTTGTTAGGCAGCTCTATCACTTCCTGTGGCCTGAGTGCTGTAAGGCAGAAAGAGGAATCCCTTCCCTTCAGCTTCCTTCCTCCCCTTCCCCACACCCCTGAGCTTGCTGGGAGGGCCCAGCTGCAGGCCACAATCAGCCCAGTCCGGTGCTGGTACAGCTGGCTCTGGGAGCTGGTGGTGCAAAGCTCGGCAGGGCCGCCTGACTGCCAGCAGGATGTTTACTGCCCAGGGGCTGGCACTGGCTTGTGGGCAGAGGAGCTTGACATCTCCTGTTGGAGATATCTTACAAGGAGAGGACTGCAAAACGAAGATGCTTGTGCTGAACTTCAAGAATTCGAGGTAGGAGGAGACCTAACTGAATGCAAACTGCTCAGATTTCTCTTCGTGGTACCTTCCTCCCATAGACTAACATTTAATGCCATGATTAGCTTCTGTGAAGCCTCTTCTGGAGTTGTGCTTGATCTTAGAAAGAGAAACTGAACTGAATGACAAGGTGAGGGAAAGTAAATACAGCAACGTCTTGGGTATGTAACAGTGAATGGAACTGTGCAATCCTCCGTGCTGAGGGCATTTGCTGCACAGGAGTCGGTGAAAAATGGGCAGATGAACATTTGCTGTTCAGCCTCAGGAAGAAAATCAGATTCACAGAATCAAGCTGAACTGATTTTAGTTCAGCATGTGTGCAGTTGTCAACATACAGCTAATGTATGCCTGTTCTTCAGCCTGGGAGTTCTGCTGTGCAGCAAGCGTGCTACTGACTTTTTAGACAGTGTTCTTGGAAGTGTACCAAAGTTGAGAACCTATCATGCTTAAATAGGTGCTTGCTGCTCTCTGAGCAGCATTTTTTTGTCCCATTTGAATAAAAGAAGCTCATTTTAGGGGGATTACCCTTCAGGTACTGGAAAGCAGCTCTAAGGTCCCCATGGAGTGTTCTCCAGGCTGAATAACTGCAACTTCCCCTCAGTGTGTCCTCACAGCAGAGGTGCTCCAGCCCTTGGATCATACTTGTGAGCATCCTCTGGACTCACTCCAACAGTTCTGTCCTCCAGTGTATTTTCCACTGTACTGGTAAGAACAGGACTGAGGTTTGTTTGCAGGATGATTGGAGTTTGCTTTTGAGTCTTTTTCCAGTTCAGGCCTTGCCAGCTAGCAAGACTGTCCAGGTAGAAGTTCCAGACTCGCACTAACTTGGTAAATGTTCTGTTTGTCATGTATGCAAACTGCATTTGCAGACATTGCAAACCTCTGTTGTCTCAGGCTGAAACTCATTAACTTAGCAGACACAATATTCCTATTAATGGGTGTTCCAAAAATAGTCAGTGGAGAAATTTATCCTGTTTTGTGGTTATCTTTGTGTCTGTGCTCCAGCCAACTTGGCCTTTTCCTTGCCAGGATTTTTGCATTGCACACAGTTTTATCTCCTCAGTTACCATGGTAGGTAGAGTCTTCTGTGCTCCTTGAGGGAGAGGAGGAATTGTACACCCAGAACTAATTCAGGCTTTGCTGCAGTCAGGACTAGATTGCCAGCTTGAGACCACACTGGAACAGGTCAAAGGAGTGGGAAAAATGCCACAGTGGAATGATTGCACAAGCAAGAGCAAATAGTTTCTGGGAGCCTGAATGTCTGTGAGAGAATCACCTGCGTGTGCTAAGGCAGGTCCCTCCTTCCTGCAGAATGCCTGTGGAGAGCCACTGCTTTCATCTTTGCTGTATCCAGTGATTAGAGTGAATGAAACATAGCAGGGGGGTTTCTGGAGCAGCCTTTCTTCCTCTCCTAGAGCAGAAAGGCTTCTTTTACACAGCAAAAGTTGTGTTTGGTCCTCAGCCCTGCAATAGCAGTGCGTTTTTGTCTTGCACAAATGATTTAAAGCCTTCTGGCATAAATATTCTTTTTTTTCTCTCCAAGTTAAGGAGGTGCTGTGGAGCAAATAGTCTGAGGCATGGAATTTCAGACTTCCCTCATGGCTAGCAAATCCAAACTGGTTTTGGGAGATCAGATATGTGTTTATGTGCAGATGAGGTGATTAAAGACTTCATATTGAAACTCACAGGCGAAGCTGCATAGAACCCAGCAGTGTGGATTTGGGTAGCCTTAGGGATGGGCTCGAGTTGTGAAGAGAGGAAGGACAGATACCTCAAGGATGAGCTGTTATGCACCCCTTAGTTGGATGCTGATGAAGTATTTCATAGAATCATAGAATGGCCTGGGTCGGAAGCGACCTCTAAAGCTCATCCAGTCCAACCCTCTCTGCAGTCAGCAGGGACATCTTCCACTAGAGCAGGTTGCCCATAGCCCGGTCCAGCCTCACCTTGAATATCTCCAGGGATCGGGCCCCAACCACCTCCCTGGGCAACTTGTTGCAGTGTTCCAGCACCCTCCTGGTGCAGAACTTGTTCCTAACATCCAATCTCAATCTGCTTTTCTCTAATTTGAAGCCATTGCCCTCATCCTGTCACTGCAGGCCTTAGGAAACAATCTTTCTCCATCCTTCATGTAACCTTCAGGTACTGAAAGATTGCTGTTAGGTCTCCCCAGAACCTTCTCTTCTCCAGGCTGAACACCTCCAGCTCCCTCAACCTGTCCTTGTAGCAGAGTTGCTCTAGTCCCCTGATCATTTTCATGGCCTCCTCTGGACCCACTCCGTTGTTTATTACATTCCATTTGGCTTCTGAAATGTGGAAGTGACTTGTGGAATTTCCTTGGCCCATTTCAAAAGCCAGTTTTAAACAAGTAGGGATTCATCCATCTATCCAGGGGCTTCCAAAAGCAGAGTTACCTCTGGCTTCTTGGGGTAACATCTGCTAGTTCAAGACAAGATGAGAATTTGTCTTTCATTGTAGTGGAAAAAGCGCAAGAGTAAAAGATGTGAAGGCAGAAGCCTTAAATGAATGTGTGGTCAGGGAACAAAAAACCTCTATCTAAGCTTCCTAGAATTTGGCTGTGTGGGCACTCAGTTAGCATTTTATTCCTGAGATGAAAAATGGGAGTCTTTAAGTCTTGTTAAAGGCTTGCTTAAAGAAAAGCAGGACTGGGAATTGTGTTTGCGCTGGTGACAGATAATAATGTGTGCTAAGTAAAGATGTAGGAAGCGACTTAGAACCCCAACTCACAATTCTAGGTACTGTGTATGGAGAGTTTTGCTCCTGCTAGGAAAAGGCAGCATGTGTGCTGGCTCTTTGCTCTCTGTCAAACTCAGTTCCTTCCTCTCCAATAGAGCTTGCAGCTCTCAGCGCATCACAGCTATGAAAAATGACTTTAATCACATCCTGCACCTCCATGTGTCCTTCATGCTTGCTAACTGTAGTTCTCTGTTGCTGCACTGAAAAGCAAGGCTGAATCAGGTTCTTCAGTAGCAAGGGCAGGGGCCTGCACTTGCCTGGACATAAACAGAAGGAGGAAAATGGATATAACTTGTACTGTGGTTTGAGGAATCACAGAATGGTCAGGGCTGGAAGGGACTTCAAACCTTGTGCCGTGGACGGGGACACCTTGCACAGCCACATCCAACCTGGCCTTAAAAACATCCAGGGATGAGTCTTCTACCACCTCCCTGGGCAGCCTGTTCCAGTGTCTCACCACTCTCATGGTGAAGAACTACATCCCAAGATTCAATCTGAATCTACCCACTTTTAGTCTTGCTCCATTCCCCCAGGTCCTATCACTACCTGACATCCTAAAAAGTTCCTCCCCATCTTTCTTGTGGCCCCCTTCAGATACCGGAAGGCCACAATAAGGTCTCCTTGGAGCCTTCTCTTCTCCAGACTGAACTCCAACTCTCTGTCTCCGTAGCAGAGGGGCAGAATCCCCTCCCTCACCCTGCTGCCCACACTGCTCCTGATGCAGCTCAGGCGCTGGTTGCTCTCTGGGCTGCAAGTGCACACTGATGGCTCATTTTGAGCTTTTCCTCCACCAGTACCCCCAAGTCCCTTTCCTCAGGGCTGCTCTCAGGTCAGTCGTTGCCCAGCCTATGTCTTCATCTGTGGTAGGATTAAATATTTTGTTTTACAGGCTTTAGGTTTGTGAGGTGGCAGAAGAAATGTTTGTTGCTTGACAATATTTTATTCACGTCCTGGAAGTGATTTTGGGAGATAAGATGTGGTTGTTAATGAAAGAAGTAGAAGATGCAGTGGTGGAGCTGTCTTCTAGGCATGAGCTATACACTGGTAAGCCAGGAAAAAATAGATAATGCAGGAGTGGAAAGCAGTATTTTATTACTGGAACAAAGTGAAGTGCAAAGCTGATATTACTGAAGTTCATTTTCATTTAGGTTCAAACTAGTGCATTTAGTCAGACAGCTGCCCTCCAGCCTTGCAGCACAGGTCAAAAGTATCACTCTTATTTCCTTGGTGTTCTTCTTTTTTGCTGAATAGAAACCATTCATCTTCAGGAGGGTACAAGCCACAGGAAATCTACTCTTAGCAGCACTTTCTATTATGTGTCATTATCATGAGTAACTGGCGGGAAATTAACCTAGAAAGAAGAGTGATGGGTTGTGGTTTATATCTGGACCTTCCTCTCCAACCACTTACTTCAGGTTCTCATATTAAAATTTTTTGTTTGCAGGGATGTCAAAGCAATGGGGTCAAGCTGAGCATGAGAACAGCACTGCTAATGTTGCACCTAGCACAGGGATTCTCTTTAAATGCTCATCTGCTTCAAATTCAGAGCACAGGACAAATGCCTGAGTTAGGAAAGCATCTCTAGCAGCTGTCAGCATCTCTTCAACTTGCAGAAACAAAGCAGTGTTTCACTGGGTTGGCTCTGCACTTGCATTCATCTCAAAAAGGGAAGGTGAAGCTTTCAGGTGATAGTGTGAGATTCTTGCAGGCAAGTTCAGAACTACTTTGGAGCAAAGGAAACAAGAACCAGTAACAGAAGCCAGAGCCCTGCTGTAATCTTGCACCCTTGCAAACCCTTGCCTGCCTGCCTGCCTACCTTCAGTAATAATCCTTTGCCTTACCAAACTGCTGATGTCTCCCCTCTGATTTCACCAGATGACCAGCTGTTTAAAAAGAGGAAAGCTGAATCCAGCAGCAGGCACTTTTCTGACTGGCTTTGTCTCAGAGCACCAGACGATGCTCCCAAGAGGAGTGTGTGCCAGTGCAGTCCAGCAGCAACACAGCTTCCTTCTGCTGCGTTTCTTTGTGTGTCAGGACTGGTTCATGGTTGGGGGGAGGAAGGGAGGAAACACTTGTGTTCCTCACTTCCCTTCCTGCTGATGTTTTTGCCTGCAAAGAGAAGTTTTTTTATTCCTGTTGAGTTCTAAGGACAAATGGATGTGTATCCAGCCTGAAATAGGTCCTTATTGTTTCTTCTGAAAGGCAGAGAATGTCCTTTATAATAGTGCCTGTGAGGGGTTGGACTAGATGACCTTTAGAGATCCTTTCCAGCCTAAAGCATTCTGTGATTCTGTCCTGATGGTCATCTTCAGAATTAATGACCTGGGCAGGGAATTTCAGCATCAGGAAAGTAACAGATGTGTGGAATTCTCTGATGGTGATGAACTTGTGTGATTCACTGCAGCAACAAGACTTTCCCTTCAGTTTCCTTCTTGCAGAATCCCAGAATGCCAGTTTGGAAGGGACTCCAGGGATCATCTGCTCCAACTTTTCTATGTCACAGTGCAGGTGACATGAGCTGGTCCAGCGCCCTGGCAAGCTGAGTCTTAAAACTGTCCAATGGAGCTGGTTCCACTGTTTCCCTTGGGAGATGATTCCAATGTTCAGCTGTTCTCACGGGGAAATGTTTTCTTCTGGAGTCCAATGAGGATCTCCCCAGCAGTAACTTGTCCCCATCACCCCTATTCCTGAGCTAGTTGGGGTGGAGGTGTGTGCTGGTGTCCCATTAGAATCTGCAAAGGAAGCAATGGATTCCTACCTCGCTGCTCAGCTGCTGGTGGAACAGCAGTACAGTGCCTGGAGAAACCCTTGTGACTGTAATTACCAAGCAGCTAATTACCTGTCTGCTTATTTAAATAACAGCCTTTGGAGCTAGTGCACAACTTGGACCTACAGTAGCTGTTGTGAAAATCAGTATATCTCCTGCAGCTTCTGCCTGACTGTGCTTCTCTCTGGGTTTTGGTAGCTCCAGTAGTAGCTGTGCATTGCCATACCCTAGCTTGGGGTTGTGGTTATATCTGTGTGCCATGCTTCTCACCCTGGCTACCTTGGAGCTTTCTAAGGTGTTTTATGGAACCCTAGTTTGGGGTTGTGGTTATATGTGTATGCCATGTTTCTCACCCTGGCTGCCTTGCAGCTTTCTAAGGCGTTTTGTGGAACACAATTTATCAGTCAGTGGACAAGGGAAGACCAAAAGCTGTCATCTTTCTGGACTTCTGTAAAGTCTTTGATGCAGTTCCACATGATATCCTTCTCTCTAAGCTGGAGAGATGAGAATTTGATGGGTGCAGGCTCCAGTGGATAAGGAATTGGTTGCACCCAAAGGGTAGTTGTCAGTGGCTCAATGTCCAGATGGGGATGGGTGACAAGGGATGTCCCTCAGGTGTAAATGTTGGGACCAGTGCCGTTCAGTACCTTCATCTATAGACAGCAAGATTGAGGCACTCTCAGCAAGTTTGCAGGTGACACCAAGCTGAGTGGTGCAGCTGGCATGACTGGTGGATGGGATGTCATCCAGAGGGACTTGGATGCTCTGGAGAAGTCTGAGAAGCAGTGAGACTGGGGAGGGGGCTGGAGGGGAAGGCTGATGAGGAGAGGTTGAGGGAACTGGGCTTGATTAGCTTGGAGGTTCAGGGGGAATCTTACCACACTCTACAACTACCTGACAGGAAGTTGTAGTAAGGTGGGGGTCAGGGTCTGCTCCTAGGCAACTTGTGACTGGACGAGAGGGCATGTCCTGGAGCTGTGCCAGGGGAGGTTTAGGTTGGATGTTAGGAAGCACTTCCTGATGGAAAGGGGAATTAGACAGTGGAATGGACTGCTCAGGGAGCTGGTAGAGTTACTGTCCCTAGAAGTGTTTAAGCCAAGATTGCATGTGGCACTGTGCCGTGGTCTGGTTGATGTGGTGGTGTTGGGTTATAGGCTGGACTCGATCTCAGAAATCTATTCCAGCTTCTATAATTCTGTGATTCTGTAATGCTTAGTGGAACACTGCAACAGGTTGCCCAGGGAGGTGGTTGAGGCCCCATCCCTGAAGATGTTCAAGGTGAGGCTTGACAAGGCCCTGAGCAACCTGGTCTAGTGGAGGATGCTTCTGCTGAGTGCAGAGGGGGTTGGACTGGATGAGCTTTAGAGGTCCCTTCCAACCCAGACCGTTCTCTGATTCTAGGATATTGAAGGGAATTGCTCTAATACTGCCTCCAAAGCTGTTGTGCTCAGGAAGTTTGTTTTCCCTTTGTGAACAGGGTAGAAGGGAGCTCCCAGAAGCCAGCCAAGATGAACATGGTGAAGAGGATCATGGGCCGGCCACGGCAGGAGGAGTGCAGCCCCCAAGACAACGCCCTGGGCTTGATGCACCTGCGCCGCCTTTTCACGGAGCTCTGCCATCCACCACGGCACATGACCCAGAAGGAGCAGGAGGAAAAACTGTACATGATGCTGCCAGTGTTCAACAGGGTGAGCTGGAGACATTCTGCCAGAAGGCTTTTCCCTGTCTGGATTGGCTGCTCAGGTTTGGGATTCCCAAGAGTTTTGGTTGTAGTGCAACGAAAGCTTTTCATCTGTTGTCATCTCTTTGGTTTTCCCCTTCTCCTTCCACAGTGCTGTGTGAGTGGACAGACCTGCTGCTGGGGATGTCCTTCTGCTGCCACTTTGCTGCAGTGTAATCCACAGCTGCCAGTAGGCTGCCACTGAGTGTTTCTGCAGAGCTTGCTGTTACTGCACGGCTGTGTGATTTCCAACCTAAACTTACTCTCAGCTAGTTTATACCCACTTCTTCCTGTGTCTTTGAGCCACTGTCCCTCCTTCTGTCACTCCCAGCCCTTGTCAGAAGTCCCTCCCCAGCTCTCCTGGAGCTCCTTCAGGTACTGGAGGGCTCCTTTAAGGTGTCCCTGCAGCTTTCTGTTCTGCAGGCTGAGCAGTCCCAACTCTCCCAGCCTGTCCCCATAGGGGAGGTTCTCCAGCCCTCTGATAATCTTTGTGGCCTCCTCTGAATCCTCTCCAATGACTTTGCTGGAGGCACTAGAACTGAATGCAGTACTCCAGGTAGGGTCTCACTAGAGCAGGATAGAG
This sequence comes from Semnornis frantzii, assembly GCA_013399775.1. Taxonomy (NCBI): domain Eukaryota; kingdom Metazoa; phylum Chordata; class Aves; order Piciformes; family Ramphastidae; genus Semnornis; species Semnornis frantzii. Next base: position 56,251 of record VWYK01121287.1, read on the forward strand.
GGACAGAATTACTTCCCTCATCCTGCCAGTCACACTTCTCTTGCCCTAGGTCTTACTCCTACTTCTAGTAACCTGTTGTGTGAGTTTGGGAGAAGTGAGCTCGGTTGCCCTGCTTTCGCTTTCCTTTATCTCCCCGGGTTGCATGCCCTTTAGCTATGGGCTTTCTTCATTTGCTTTTACAAATCAGCACAATGGAATCTCAATCTCCAGCCTGTAAGGGTTATTTTGATGCAGGCAAGCTTACGAATCTCCCTCTGCTGGTTACAGGTGGCTGATGCTGCTGAGAAAGAGAACCTACCCTCTAGAGCTGTTTCACTACTTAGTTATCATCTGCAGGTAGAGAAGACATTTTGTCCTGGCCTATGTTGGGAGTTCCTTGCAGTAGGATTGTACCTATGGAAATGGCAGTCAGTGATATAACTGGGACTGAGAACAACTTGTGCAGCAGTGTGTATCCTATTTCTGTACAGCTGTTGTCCTTACGCTTTGGTTAGACTTCAGAGATGAAAAAGAACAGTTAAGTTCTAATTCCTCTGCTTCTCCCTTTTCTATTTCCCCTCTTTCTTTCTTGATACCTTTTTTTGCCACCACTTGCTGGCTTTGTCCTAGTTCTCAGTCCCTCCACTTGATCCCATTGAAGCCTGGTTGTAGTGATCAACCAGCTTTGGTTTTCATAGATTCCTAGAATCATAGAATGGTTTGGCTTGGAAGGGACCTTCAGGATCATCCAGTTCCAACTCCCTGCCACAGCAGGGACACGTCCCACTAGCCCAGGTTGCTCAAGGCCTTATCTATCTTGGCTTTGAACACCTCCAGGCAAGGGGCATCCACAACCTCCGTGGGCAGCCTGTTCCAGTGTCTCACCACCCTCACTGCCAAAAAATTCTTCCTAATCTCCAGTCTCAGTCTCCCCTTCTCAAGCTTCAATCCATCCCCTCTTATCCTAGCTCTACAAGCCCTTGTAAAATGTCCCTCCTCAGCTTTCTTCTAGGCCCCTTTTAGGTACTGCAAGGCTGCTCCAAGGTCTCCCTGGAGCCTTCTTCATCCGAATGCATGCATCATGGTTGCTCTCTTCTCCCAGATCCCACTATTTCCTTTGTTTACCACAGGGGTTTTCTTTCCACAGATTCCCCATCTCCCTTTTTTATTCTGTACAGAATCCAACTGTGGGGATGGACTCTTGCCCCCTCTCTAAATTTTGGAGGCTCTTGTTCCCTTCTTTACTGAGATGAACCTAATGCTGAAGAGACACGTTCTTCTCTGTTTGCTAAATGTTGTGCTTTTAGATCCTACCTGCAACTGTCTCTCTTCCTCTTCTCTCTTCTCTCCTTGTTTGGTTTTAACATTGCTGTCCTCAGACTCTGTTTTCAGTCTGACCTTCTTGGAGCTGCCTTTCTTGCCACAAATACAGGCCGTTGCCAGATGATGTCACTTCAGTTTCCAAGCCTTGTAAAATGTGACTTGGAGCCTGGCACCCTGAGGGAAGTGTGCATTGTTAGTGCTCTCTCTCTTCCTTTCTTGCAGTCCTTGGTAAGCTTTAGCAGTCATCAACCAACTCTTAGTACAGCACAAACAAAAGTTTCTTGGCCAGTCAGGTCTCATCTGTACATATTGCAAGGGCTTTTCTTTCATTTCATATAGATGCATTCTTGTCTTCCTGTGTTCAAGAAGCTCAGCATTTGTGATGTCATCTATTTACTTCTCCTTCCACAGTTTACCTTTTTAAGGTTCCTGATTAATTCTGCCATCTTATTTTGAGACTTAGATGTGGAGTCCTCTATGGCTTCCTTGGCTTCTCTAGTTATGTATCTTCTGGGGAGTCGACTCTCTGTGGTACAGCTTGGTTTGGAACAGTCCTGCTGGCTTAGGAGCTATGTGAGTCAGAGTAAGGCAAACTCTGAAACTCATTGGAATAAAAAAATTAGAATAAGAGAAATATTTCCTTTTCCAGAAAGTCTTAGATGAGATCTTCAGTTAAATCTTGGTTCACTCTAAATTGTGAGATGACTTTGCCGAGACCTACTTTTGCTGACAAGAAACACGAAAACATTGCTAAAAGTTCTGTTTTAGGCAGGTTCTCCTTTCTCAAACAGTCCTTAGCAGCAGGTGTTTTAAGCTCTCAGTTCATAACTGGATTCCAGTTCGGAGTGGCTCTCTGAGTTCCTTTGCAAAGCTGTCTGTACTCTACTGAACTGGTTTGAGTGTAGCTGAGTACTCCTAGTGTTCCTTAAGCAAAGCCACAGGGGTGTACCATAAGAGTGTTTTCTAGTACAAGACTGGGATGTCTGTAATCCCAAAGTGGCATGTTTATCTTGGCCTGCTGAAAATAGTCATCTGCCTGCAATGTCTGGGCTCCTGTTGTCTTTATTTATTGATAGAGTGCTTGAAATTTCCTGTATGAGAACTGCTGCTGCCTTTTTTTTTTTTTTTCTGTGGAAAAAAATTGGTTTTTTGAGTCTTCAAACTCAGGGTTATATTTCTGTCTTTCTTGCATCATGACTCTGCAATGTGAGTTGGCAGGAAAAATGTTTTTGGCTGTTTTGTAATGTGCTAGAGAACTGATAGTAAGGGGAGTAAGAAGTCAGACAAAGATTGTACTGTTGTCTGCCTTTGAAGTTTTCTTCAGTAACTTTGGGTTTGCAAGGTAAATCAGTACCACAAACCTCCTGCATCCTTGCTGGCTGCAGTATTGGGGATTTCACTGGATGTCCCTAGACTTAAGAATGACCTCAATCAAGTGTGTCAGCTGCCAGCTGTAGTAGTGTAACTGGGTCACCCTGGGGACAGAGCCCAGGATGAAGCAGCTGTTGAGTCCCAATCAATTTATTGCTGGAGATCACATGCTCTTTCTGAGAGGCAAATGCAGCACGTTGAGCTGAAGTTGTGTTAGATAAATACTGGGATCTTTCATGCCTCCTGGCTTGTGGTGACACTCCTACCACGAGGGAGAAAAATGTAAATGAGCAGAGAGGTGTTGAGACCATTCTGGTTTTTATCAGCATTGACACCAGTGATGATGGCAGAATTCAGTTGGCATGCATTGCTTGATAATGAGCAGCCTGGCTTTACTGGGACCACTTCAGTGCAAAGCTTACATCAGAAGTGTGGGTGGAGACTCCCTTTTGTGTGCAGTCTTGAATGAGAAGTAAACTTTCACCCCCTCAGCCAGCTAATCCATTCTGAGATACTATTATGTTCCATAGCTTAGTGCAGTGCCAGAGGGCTAATGCATTTCTCCCTCTGAAGTGGGATTGAGGAATTATTTATTAAGCAAACTGATGATTAAGCATGAAGAATAAGTTACTAGCATGAAATGGCAATTTGTGGGGAAAAAGATAAAATTCTTAGTAATTACTGTGGTTATGGATCTCCAGAGTGGCAATAAGGCCTTAGGATGCCATCAGCATGGGAGGCTTCTTGGTATGATCACTTTATCAGGGGAAGACTTAACAGGGCAATTTTCCTTCCTAGTGCCCTCTCTAAGACTTCATGCATGTTGTTCTGCGCATGCAGTTCACTCCTCTGACATGTTCAGGTCCAGAAGATTGTAAAGAAGTTGCTCTTAAAACCACAACTCCTGTTAGAACTTACTCTGGCACCCAGTCTTTACCCCATTATTTGTAGATTCATAGATTGGTGTAGGTTGGAAGGGATCTTAAAGATCACCCCGTTCCAACCCTCTCCCAGGGGCAGCAACACTTCCCACTAGCCCATGTTGCTCAAGGCCTCATCCAACTTGGGCTTGAACACCTCCAGGGAGAGGGCATCCACAGCCTTCCTTGGCAACCTGTTCATATGTCTCCCCACCCTCACTGTCAAGAATTTCTTCCTCATCTCCAGTCTCAGTCTCCCCTCCTCAAGCTTCAATCCATTTCCCTCCCCTTTTATCACTACAGACCTCAGTCTTTTGGAGCTCTCTGGCATTTTTGTCTTACAAGAAAACTTGTCATTCCTTTTCCTCCTTCATTTATTAGATCTTGCATCCCTGAATGATGACTTAATTCCAGCTACAAATATATCTTGGCTCGTGAGCTGGGAAAGCCAGCAGTGATGGATACTGCAGGAGAACAAATCCTTGTAATCTCCACAATAATCTCCAGAACTACTCCTTCATTGCAAAGGAAGGTGGTAGTGCATAGTGATCCTTGTAAATGGAATGGCTTCCTGATGCATCCATCTTTTCTTTTCTTTTAGGTGTTTGGAAATGCTCCTCCGAGTACAATGACAGAGAAATTTTCTGACCTCCTGCAGTTTACTACTCAAGTGTCACGATTGATGGTGACTGAAATTCGACGAAGAGCCTCGAATAAGTCCACAGGTACTGATTGTGTGGGGCACAAGGTTGGGCTTTGTGAGATCTGCATCAGTCCGAATGCTCTGAGCTGCCATCCACAGCAACTGTGCCAGCTCAGAAATTAAGGCTCTGCAGCAAAAATGTGTTGTCTTGCATTTCTTTTGGCCAAGGCAGGGAGGAGAAGGCTGGAGCTTTCCTCCTTGGGTTATGGAGTTAGGGGAGTTGGCTTGGAGAGCCTGGGTTATGGAGAAAGCTGAATTTCACAAACTTGACAATGCTTGCCAAAGAGTGAAGTTTTATCATCTCCCAGTAGAAGACCATGAACATGCCTGTGGAGAGCTGCTGGATCTTGCCTGAGTTGTCTGTCGGTGATGTTTTATCTCTCAGATATATTAACATCCCCAAAGCATGCAGTTTTAATGAGCTGTTGCCCTGAAAGATACTAAGATGTGAAATTACAGTAAGTCCCACTTTAGGACCAGCACCACTAGAGAAATGTCAGTGGACCTCTCTTTTTCCTCTGTTGTTTAAATGTCTGAGTGAGATTTGGTTCTGTTGAACCCTGAGTCTGCCAGAACCTGACCATGTGTTGAGAGCTGCATAAGCGAGGATGATGCATCACAAAGGGGTTTCATTAGCTCTTCTCTTTTGATTTCCTCTTCTGGAGAGGAATGCTTCCAAGAAGTATCAAGTTTCTGTCTAACAGAGAATTTTAAGATCTGTGTTGGCTTCTCAGTTTGGATTTGGTGGTAAATAAGGAAATAGCAAGACTGGGAAAGGCTGTGCAAATGATCGCGCATGAAGGCAGGAGTCACAAACTGTGCAATTACAATCTCTTTCCATTTTAAGTAGAGTAACTAACAGTGAAACATTCCAGATGGCTCAACAGATACCCCAGACAAAACCTGTTCTCGGGGGGTAAACAGGCACAAGATGTGTTTTCTTTGGGTATTTGGGCAAGATGAATGTCCAACAGCCGTGCTGGCAGGATGGTGGTGCTCATCTGACCTGCTTTGCTGGGCAGCATCTGTTGTGCCTGCTAGTCTGAAGGATGCTGCTAAAAGTGCCCATTTCAGTGTGTTTATTCCAGAAGTATTCCCATACCTCTGTTTGTTGCTCCAGATAATCCAGTTGCCATCCTTGAAACTTCACAAGTCACAGGTGGCTTTTGTTGTTGAGTTTTCGTTTTTTTTTTTTTTTTTTTTTTCTACCCTAATTGGAAATGTAACCAAAATGATTTCACAGGCCTTCTTAAAGAAGACTCTTTGCCATCCCGTTTTTGTTGGATATTTTTGTGTTACTACCCAGGCAGTTGGAACTGTTCATACACTTTCCATGTCTGGCTGTGTTTCCAGGCATTCCCCATGAGCAATAGAGACTTCTTGAAGGCTTAGTTTAGAGATAGGGTCTTTGACTTCAACTCATTACCCGCCCCCCGACCCTGACATATCCACTTACACCTCCTGCTCCCCCTCACACCCTTTGGCATATGTACAGATATTTTCTCACTAATACTCTATGCTAGGATCAGAGTAAACTAGAGAAAAGTTTGATGGCACCATCATCTGCTAGTTATGGTACTAGGACATAAAATCTCATGAGACCTCATTGCTCACTACAGCTCCCTGAAAGGAGCTGTGAGGTTGCAGTGAGGTGGGGGTCGGTCTCTTCTCCCTAGTCTCAGTTGGTAGAATGAGAAGAAATGGACTGAAATTGTGCCAGGGGAGGTTTAGGTTGGAGATTAGGAACAATTACTTTGCTGCAAGAGTGGTCAGGGATTGGAAGAGGCTACCTAGGGAGATGTGATGGAGTCCCCATCCCTGGAGGTGTTTGGGGCGCCTGGGGACATAGCGGTGTTGGGTCGATGGTCACTTACTACCTGTGAAAAGAGACCAGCACCAGCCTCTCCAGAAGGTCCTTTAAGGTAGCTATGGACAGCAATGAGGTCTCCCCTTAGCCTCCTCTGTTTCAAACTAACCATCCCCAGCTCCTTCACTCACTATTCATCAGATCTATTCTGCAGGCCCTTCCCCAGCTTTGTTGCCTTCCTCCAGCACCTCTACATCTCTCTTGTATTGAGGTGCCCAAAACTGAGCACAATACTCAAGGTTGGACACAGCCTTTCTAATCTCAGCCAGTGTGTCACTGGCTTTCTTGGCCACCTGGGCACACTGCTTGCTCATATTGAGCTGCTTGTCAGTAAGAACCCCCAGGCCTCTTTCTGCCAGACAGTTTTCCAGCCACACCGCCCCAAACCTGTAGCATTGCTTGGGGCTCCTGTGGTGCTTGCACTGCCGTCTGGTTGCCTGCACTCACATCTTCTGTTCTAGTTGTTCTCTCTCCTCTCTTGTTGTTCTGTCTGGCACAGCCCAGCCCTAGATGGTAGTGGTTTGTTCTGCAGGTGTTGAAAAGCTGAGAACATCTGGGTGAGGCACATAGAGGATGTGATATGGATAAAGATGACTCGAGCGCTTCAGGTCTGGGGAAAAGGTAGAAGAAATAAATGAAGACCAGTGTAGATGATAGAGATTAATCTGAGATGATGGTACTATCAAATCTGCTTAGAGCAGGTGACAGGAGAACTTCTTCCTGCACTTAAAATGCCGTCCGTGTTTTAGCTAGTGCTTAATTACGACTGACAGCTTTGAAGCTGCTATTTATAGCCTGCCACCGTTCTGCCTTTAGGATGCCAACAGCATGACAACTTTTTCAGAAACATCTGTTTAACCCCTCAGTCACATTTTCAAAGATGACTACAAGAGGAAATGGCCTGAAATTGTGCCAGGAGAGGTTTAGCTTGGTGATTAGGAAAAGTTGCTTTTCTGCAAGAGTGGTCAGGCTTTGGAACAGGCTACCCAGGGAGGTGATTAATTAGAAGGTATTAGATGATGGGTTGAACTCGATGATCTTGAAGGTCTTTTCCAACCTGATCAATTCTGTGATTCTGTGGTGGTGTCACTGTTCCCAGAGGTGTTCAAGAAATGTGTGGACATGACATCAAGACTGACTTCAGAGATTTCCTCCCCTGAGTTTGTATCAGACACCAGTGGGATGGGATTGCATTTTCTTTTGAGTTATTTGCTGAGACTGATACCATTTCCTAACCTTTGGTTCTGGCTGATACGGAGGAGCCTCTGGAGAAGAGACTGAGACAGGACCTTATCAGTGTCTGTAGATACCCAAAGGGTGGCTATCAGGAGGACAGAGCCAGGCTCTTTTCAGTGATACCCAGTGATAGGACAAGCAGGAATGGATGTAAACTCACAGGAACCTCAACATAAGGAGAAACCTCTTTGCTGTGAGGATACTGGAGCCCTGGAGCAGGCTGCGGAATTTCCTTCTTTAGAGACTTTCAAGACCCCCCTGGTTCCTGTGTGACCTGCCCTAGGTGATCCTGCTTTGGCAGGGGGGTGGGACTCAGTGATGATTTCTGGAGGTCCCTTCCAACCCTTACCATTCTGTGATTCCAGAAGTGGGCATGGTTCATGAGAATTAACCATCACTCGTCAGCGTTTTCATTTTCTAAACCATGTAGGATGGGGATCTTAGTCTTAACTTTGCTTTTTGTTCCTGTTGTTTATTTCTTTTGTCTGTATGCGCCTCTCCTTCCATCCAGTCTTTTTCCTTTACCCTCCATGCTGTTGTTTCAGTGCCTTAATTTTCAGAAATTGAGTCTCAGCTTTTGCCACTGAGGCCACTAAGCTATGGTGACCTCATGTCTCTGGACAAGAGCATCTTGCATTTAAGAAAACCAAAAAGTCAAACAAAAGGTCTGCTGATTTACATGATGATGCATGACCTAAATATGGAGTTTTTGCAACCTTGCTAGCATCAGAGGCAGGTGTGTGTAAGACTGGAATGTGTCTGGAGAGTGTAGGCCTAAACCTTGTTCTCTTAAGCAGTGCTGCAGATTCCTGCTCAGGACCGCTGAGAGCATGTGTTGCCTTCTGTGGCCTGTCAAACTGAATTCTTACTGCATTTTTAACCTGTACTCCCTACAGAGGCTGCAAGTCGTGCCATAGTCCAGTTTCTGGAGGTCAATCAAAGTGAAGAAGCAAGTAGAGGTTGGATGCTGCTCACCACAATCAATTTACTAGCTTCATCAGGACAGGTTAGTCTAAAACAACAAGGCCCAAAATAAACTCTGGTGTGGGAGAGACAAAAGCCAAGTGCATGGATGTGCTTTAAAATATGGGTCGCTAAGTTCTGCTTTCTAGATGAAGGGGTTTTTTTCTGTTATACTGGCACAGAACTGTGCTGGAGCTCCTGGTGGTGTCAGTTGCCTTAAAAAAAAAAAAAAAAAAGAAAAAAAAAATCATAATTCTGGGACTTCAATTTATAGTGTTCTCTTTAATTATGCACATGGTTTGTATTGTGCCTCAAAAGCTTCTCTTGCTCGCTGCTGCTGAGTGCCCCATGAGATGCATGCCACACACAGCACCTAAATCACTCCAGCTTTGAACTTGGGCTTCACTCTCAAGGAGGGCAGCCCTCTCCAGGGCTGAGAGAAACCAAGCCAGGAGCAGTGAGGTCGCTCTGTGAATCCTTGCTGCCCTCCCTTGGAGAGCCCCTCTCTGCCAGTGTACCAGACAGCTCTTGGTTTTCCAGCTCTGCTCTGCCTCTCTGCTCTGTTTAGGATGCCACCAACCTCCACCTCAACTTGTCGTTCTTCTTGTTGGGGCTTTCATATTTTCTGCTACCTTGCTCTTTATGCCTACCTTACACCTTCTTGCCAAGTGAAAGCATAAATGGAATAGTTCTCCTTGCACCCCCTTTCTACTGCTGCCAAAAAATAGATAGCTAATGAGGGCTTGGCCGAAGGTCTTGCAAGGAACTTGGGAGCTTCTGCTGGCAGAGCTTGTCAGTTTTTGCTTGTCCTGTGCAATGACTGCTCCAAACTGTGTTAGATGCTACTGTTGTGCAAGTAAGTTGTGATGCTATTTTTAGGTAGGCATTCAAGAATAGAAGGTGAACCCACACTGCCCTGTGGACACCTCACCAGCACTGTGAGAGAGAAAAATCAGCATTTGAGTCAACTGCAATCCAGGAGCCCGACTGTTTGAAGATAATAACGTGCTGAACTGTTGTTTCCTTTTTCTGTTTTCTTTTATCCCCCCAGAAAACTGTGGACTGCATGACTACTATGTCAGTGCCTTCCACGCTTGTGAAATGTCTCTATCTGTTTTTTGACCTTCCACATGTGCCTGAGGTAGTTGGAGGAGCACAGAACGAGCTACCTCTCGCAGAGCGCCGAGCGCTGCTACAGAAAGTCTTTGTGCAGGTAAGGAAGGTAAAACAGGTCATGGAGTCATGTAAGAAATGCTGCAGCTGAGAAAAATCCAGAAACTTTCTACTTCAACCAGGTTTTGTCCTTCTTTGGTGCTTCACAAGCTGATGACTCAAAGTAGGATGGATTTTCCTGCAGGTTATGTTTCCATTCTCCCTTGTGGGTTTTGTCCTTGGCCAGTATCTCCTTCACAAAAGCACAGGCAGCTCTTGCAGCTCCTTAAAAGGAGCAACATGTGGGCTATTATTCTGGTTTGCTCTAACTGGTCCTACCAGTCTTTGATATCTTTAGCCACTGTTGATTGAAGTGGACATAGTAAAGCCCATTACTATTGCTAATAGTCTATGGAGTAATTTAACATATGCTGTTTTCCCTTGAATTATGGAAATAATCCATGGATATAAAAACAGATTATTTAAATCATCATAGAATGGCTCAGGTTGGAAGGGACCATAGAGATCACCTACTCCAACCCCCACGGTCAGGGATGCCTCTCAACTGGGCTTGGTTGCTCAAGACCTCATCCAGCCTAGCCTTGAACATCCTCAGGGAAGAGTCATCCACAACCTCCCTGGGAAACCTGTTCCAGACTCTCACTACCCTCATCCTGAAGAACTTCTTCCTAAGCTCCAGTCTAAACTTGTTCTCCTTCAGTGTCAAAGGATTCCCCCTTGTCCTTTTGCAAGACACCCTTATGAAAAGTCCCTCTCCAGCCTTCCTGTAGGCTTCCTTCAGGTATTGGAAGGCAGCTCTTTAAGGTCCCCCTGGAGTCTTCTCTTTCCATATTTGAATATGGGAGCTATCCGAGCCTGCAGTTACTGTGTTCCAGTTTGTATTTGCTGTCCTTTGCCCTGTCACAGGACACTACTGAGAAGAACCTGTTCCCTTCTTCTTGATACTCCCCCTTCACATATTTGTAGACATATAAAAGATGTTTGTTGCACTGCATGGTTTTCAGAGGTTCTTTCTAACCCCATATCATTCAGTGATTCTATGGAGATCTCCTCTCAGTCTGCTTCCCCCCCCAAACAGCTCTGTCACCCTTTCCTCATCAGACAGATGTTCAGTTGCTTCACCGTTCTCAAAGCCTTCATTGACTCTCCACTAGTTCCCTGTGCCTCTTGAACTGGGGAGCCCACAGCTGGACACCATACTCCAGATGTGGTCTCACTAGGGCAGAGTAGAGGGGGAGGAGAACCTGGCCATACTCCTCTTAATGCTCCCCAGGATACTGTTGGCTGCCTTGGCAAAAAGAAGCCCAAGAGACTTAAACTATGAGATTTAAACTCTACTGCTAACCTTTTGCTAGTCATTTTAAACTGGACTGAAGTTTGCAATAACCTTAGCTTCAGCCCAGACGACAGAAGCAAGATGCAGAGGGAAAGCAGCACAGGTAACTGTGGATAAAAAGAAGAACTTTTCAGTCTAGGCAGCAGTAGCAGTGGTCAGGGCACTAATGATGTGTTTAATGCCTCCTCATTGCAGATCCTAGTGAAGTTGTGCAGTTTTGTGTCCCCAGCAGAAGAATTGGCCCAAAAGGATGATCTCCAGCTTCTCTTCAGTGCAATAACCTCGTGGTGCCCTCCCTATAACCTGCCTTGGAGGAAGAGTGCAGGGGAAGTGCTAATGACCATATCGCGGCACGGCCTTAGCGTCAATGTGGTGAAGTACATCCATGGTATGAGTCTTCTGCCAAGGCCGTTGGTTGTCTTGTCTTCTCCAGTGGATTTCTTGGTTAGCAAATAGGCATAAAAGGAAAACTAGAAGTGGGGGAGATTCAGATTGGATGTTAGGAAGAAGTTCTTCACCACGAGGGTGGTGAGACACTGGAACAGGTTGCCCAGGGAGGTGGTGGAAGCCTCATCCCTGGATGTCTTTAAGGTCAGGCTGGATGCAGCTCTGGGCAACCTGATCTAGTGTAAGGTGTCCCTGCCCATGGCAGGGGGGTTGGAACTGGCTGATCTTTGAGATCACTTCCAAGCCTGACAAATCTGTGATTCTGTGATAGAAGTAATAGATCGATGAAAGCTTCCAGGTATTTTGTTTGGATCTGTAGTTATTAGAATCATAGAATCAACCAGTTTGGAAGAACCCTCCAAGCTCACCCAGGCCACCCTGCCACCCAGCCCTAGCCAATCAACCAGACCATGACACTAAGTGCCCCATCCAGGCTTGTCTTGAACACCTCCAGGGATGGCGACTCCACCACCTCCCTGTGCAGCCCATTCCAATGCCAATCAATCTCTGTGAAGAGCTTCCTCCTAAGATCCAGCCTATGTCTCCCCTGGCACAGCTTGAGACTGTGTCCCCTTGTTCTGTTGCTGGTTGCCTGGGAGAAGAGACCAACCCCCAGCTAGCTACAATCTCCTTTCAGGTAGTTGTAGACAGCAATGAGGTCACCCCTGAGCCTCCCCTTTTCCAGGCTGAACAACCCCAGCTGAGGCCTCTCCTCATAGGGAGAGGCCCTAGACACATAGATGGCATTTCAGAGCATTTATGTAGTGAGAGAGGTGTTTGTAGCTGAGTCTTCCAAACGCACATTTAAATTTCTCACTGAAGGACTGGAGCAGAATGTTTCCAGTCCCAGTCAGCCAAGATGTGACAGCACAAGATCACTTGGAAGTACAGAATAGTCATCAGTTCAGTATTTTCAAATAGGTCTTAGAAGGTGATAAGGGTTTTGCCTATGTCTCTAACAGCCTCCTGGTGCCTTTTCTCCTCAAGGCTGTTCTCGAACCCCTCCTCACCAAGCCTGGATTTGTGCTGCTGACCACTGATCTGGTGGAGTGTGAGGTCCAACCCAAGGAGACAAGCTGTCTCTTTGATCAGGGTTTAGCAGGGAGCAAATGTGCCAACCAAAGAAGTGTTAACCAGAGCAGCACTAAGAAGACTTGGTATATTACAGGGCTGTGTGCAGGACTTCACCTAGCAGCAGAAAGAGCTGGACTTGATGCTGTGTATAACTTCATGTTAAAGAAACCCCACACATGGCTTAGAATTAGAGTTGCCATATTTGTTTCTTTATTCTGCTGAGTTTTCCAATCAAACTTTATAAGGGAAAAACACTCTTGGCCTACTCAGTCTCCTCTTTACAAGACTAAAGATCATGAAAGGGAGGAAGAGTTGGCAAAAGGAGGTTAGGCCTGGGATCCAAAGCCACTTGAGAATGCTGCATGCACGCTCTGTGATCTGAAATGCTCTGTGATATTCAATGTTACGTGATAGGAGATAGTTAACTAACAGCTGCCTTATTGCCATGCTTCTTAAACTAGTGAAGTTTTGGATTTGTTTTTTGCTGTGATTTATGTCAGCAGAATCCTGAATTTGTTCCTTGTGACTTTTTCCAGAAAAGGAATGTTTGTCCACCTGTGTGCAGAACATGCAGCAGTCCGATGACCTTTCACCCCTAGAAATAGTTGAGATGTTTGCTGGACTCTCTTGTTTTCTCAAAGACTCCAGTGATGTATCCCAGACCTTGCTGGATGACTTTAGGATATGGCAAGGATACAACTTCCTCTGTGACCTCCTGCTCAGGTATGCAAATGTGCTTGAAGGAATGCAGGCAGATCTCTGGGAGCTTTGCCTTGAGGTTTCTTAATAAAGAACAGGTGAAGTCAGTGGTTATAGCTTATTATGAAATGAAAATATTATGACCAAAACATGAAATTGTGCTCCTTTCGTTTATGAAACTGCATTGCTTAACTTCTGATGGTGAAACACCAGTGGTGAGACACTGGCATAGGTTGCTCGAGATGATTGTGGCTGCTCCCTCTGGGGAGGGGTTCCAGGCCAGGTCGGATGAGGCCTTGAGCGACCCATTCTAGTGGGAGGTGTCCCTGCCTGTGGTGGGGGGTTGGAAGTGAATGGGCTTTGAGCTCCCTTCCAACCTAAACCATTCTATGAATTGTATTCTGTGATTCATTCATCAGTAGTGGTTTATCACAGATTGGTGAGGTTTGGAAAGGACCTCCCAAGATGATCCAGTCCAACCCCTCTGCCAAATCGGAGTCACCCAGGCCAGATCACACAGGAATGTGTCCAGGCAGGTTTTGAAAGTCTCCAGAGAAGGAGACTCCACAACATCTCTGGGCAACCTGCTCCAACACCAAAGAAGTTTCTCCTCATGTTGGAGTGAAACCTCCTTGTTCCAGCATGTACCCATTGTTCCTTGTGCTAGTACTGGGCACCACTGAGAAGAGCGTGGCCCCTTCATCTTAACACTCACCCTTAGGTATTTATAAGCATTAATAAGATCTCTCAGCCTTCTCCTCTCCAGACTAAACACCCCCAAGTCTCTCAGTCTGTCTTCATAGGAGAGATACTCAAGTCCCACAGTCATCCTCGTAGGCCTCCACTGGACTCTTTCTGCCAGATCCCTGGCTCTCTTGAATTGGGGAGCCCTGAACTGCACACAGTATTCCAGGTGTGGTCTCACCAGTGCAGAGTAGAGGGCAGGAGAACCTCTCTAGACCTGCTGGCCACACTTTTCTTAGGATGCCATTTGCCCACAAGGGCACATTGCAGTCCCATAGAGAACTTGCTCTCCACCAGGACATTAAGGAAGAGATGTGTGCTTAAAAATAACTGATACCAAAATCTAGAAGGAAATCAGAAAATAATTTTTCTAGTGCAGGTAGTGATTCTAGAGCTTGGTTGGGGTTTGCTTTGAACATACCATTGGAATGAAAAGTACAATGTGTGATGTGTCTGGTGTGCGCTACTTGGTACTGAAGGAATATTTTTGTGCATCAGCTCTCATAGCACAGTGCTGGAGAGAGCTGTCCTGTCTCTAAGATATCTGCATTTTATTAATGGCACTGCTAACCTGTGGATGCATCACAAAAATACAGTCATGAAAATGCCTGCCCAGGCACAACATGGAATCACTGAGTGCATCACATTGGAAGGGACCCTCTGAGGTCATCTTGTCCACCCCCCTGCAGTCACCAGGGACATCCACAACTAGGTTGATTTGCCAGGGCCCCAACAAGTCTGACCTTGAATGTCTCCAGGCATGGGACCTTCATCACATCTCTGGACAACCTGTTCAGTGTTTCATCACCCTCCATTGTGCAGAATTTCCTCCTAATGTCCAACCTAAATCTCCCCTGCTCCAGTTTCAAGCCCTTTCCCCTCGTCCTATTCCTGCAGGCCCTTCTGAACAGTCCCTCCCCAGCCTTCCTGTAGGCTGCCTTCAGATATTGAAGTGCAACTCTGAAGTCCCCCTGAAACCTTCTGTTCTCCAAGCTGAACAGTCCCAGTTCTCTCAACCTGTCCCCATAGTGGGGGTGATGCAGCTCCCTGATCATCTTTGTTGAGTTCAAGGACAGGAGTGATGAGGTGAATGTCTCTGACAGACAAATGTGTGCTCTCCTAAAGCCAGTTGTGTCTGACTGACTGTAAGGTGAGAAATATGAACAGACAATACCTAAAATACTGCAGGAACAGGTCAGTAAAAGTGTGGCGTTTAAATCAATAGAATAAAATGGAACTGATATTTTAGTGATTTGAGTTGGAGTCAACTTGTGCTGTTAACTTCATCTGTTGCCTTTTCTTTAGATTAGAACAGGCAAAAGAGGCTGAATCTAAGGATGCTTTGAAGGACTTAGTTAATTTGATAACATCCTTAACAACATATGGTGTCAATGAATTAAAGCCAGCTGGTGTTACCACAGGGGTACCTTTCCTACTACCTGGATTTGCAGTCCCACAGCCTGCAGGCAAAGGTGAGTCTGTGCTTTTTTTGTCCCTCTCTCTATTAGTTTTGTTGGGTTTGTACCTTTTTAATGTTGTGCTTTAACAATATACAGAGAACCTGTGTGCTACACAGAGCTACTTGCAAATGGGTCTAGGTTCTTCTCCTAAGATTGTATATCAGCTGCTTGGTTCTGTTGGCCTCAAAGCTTCTGTCTTGGGAGTTGATGCCCAAAGAAGAAATTGCAGGATTGTTTTTGTCTAAGAGGTCTAAAGGCTGATTCCAACATCTCTCACTGCAAAACTGACAGTTTCTACACAGGCATTTTAAGGGATTATCATAATGGAGAGATGCACAGATTGGATTTATGCTGGTTTAAGCTGCTCTTACTGAACTGATGGGAAAAGCTGATGTGTGATTTCATTTTTACTTTATTTTCAACCAGGTTTGCTTTCTGCTTGCTTTTCTCAGCTTAGACAAGTGTAACTTGTGAGCTGTGACAACTTGTTTCCACAGCAGTGCTCACACAGTGGTGAAGTCAGTTGGACTTGGTGATCCTGAGGGTCTTTTCCAACCAGAATGTTTCTGTGAGTCTGTGAAATCTCTGGTGTACCTGCAACTGCTCTCAGTTAGGATAATGGAGAGAAGGTTGAGGAATTCTGAGGGGAAAAGGAGAGTTGCAAAAATAAACTAATTTTTCACACCCTGCATATAAACTTGAAATTTTAGGTGAGTCATGTTTGTAAATAAGGAGATTGGAATTTGATAGTGACCATGGAGTTAGTTTATGACTTGGACTTTTGATTTGATTTAGTAATACCAAGGATCCAATACAAGTGTTGGTGAGGTGGTTACGTGTCATAGAATCATGACCTTAAAAATCATCCAGTTCCAACCCCATGCCATGGGCAGGGACACCTCCCACTAGCCCAGGTCAGTCAAGGCCTCATCCAACCTGGCCTTGAACAACTCCAGGGAGGGGGCATCCACAGTCTCCCTGGGCAACCTGTGCCAGCATTTCCCTGTAATGGAGGGGTAATTAATTGATGCAAGATAATATTTTCAAAGATTAATATTGTTTATTAATATTCAATATTCAGAACTCTTGCCACTCCAACCACTAATTTTAATAATAATCAGTTCTTCACATGGTCCTAGAAACTTTATACAGATCTAGAGATTTCTAGCAAAAAACATTAATTGAACTCAGTGGAACTGGAAGGTTCTTGTGGTCAATACACAGCTTGTCCACTAGATGGCCTCAGGGAGCTCCTTTCTGCTCATGTCAGAAGGCAATGGTGAATCACAAGAGGCTTTAAGTGTTTACTTACTAAATATCTCCTGACTGGCAGGGCTTGCTACAGCTTCAGACAGTACCCAAATGCTTTCAGGGAATTCTGTTACTGACTTGTCAGCTGCTGAGACTTCTGATTCTTCCCAGGCTTCACAGACTGCTGGGGAAAGGTTATAGACAATCTCTGACCCGGTCCTGATCTCTTCTGGAGGTACACAGATAATCTAGGACTTCCCATCTTGGCAGGAGGCTTTCAGGTGCAGGCAGGATGCAGTGCCATGTGCAGTCTCAGCACAGTGTCAGGCTGGCTGTGGAGGCTGATTTCATGCAGGTGTTCAGAGCCTGTTCTGGCAAACTGGAGGCAGGCAGCTTCTAGGCAGTTTAGGGTACAATAAGGCAGTAGCAAGCAGGCAAGCACAGATAGTAGGGCAGAGCACGTTGAGTCACCTGCTCATCTCCTTTTATCAATACAGCCTGAGACTAACAGGCCTTTGGATACAGAATAGCCAATCACAATGGCAATTAGCCAAGTTTGACCATATTAGGTGAAACCATAGGCTTACTTTACCCTTTTTAGGGCAGAACACAGGCCTTGCACAAGGCATACACAAGCTGAGCCTGTGTGTACCTTGTTTACCACAGGATGAAAATGAGTCTGGGCAAACCAGAGTCCTTAGACTCAGTGGCTCCAGGTTCTTTATCCTCTTTCCCCTGGTTGCTTCTCCCCGTAGCAGAAGGTGAAAAATATGCCTGGGCAAACCAGGACCTGTATAAACCTATTTTGGCCTGCTTAGGCCTACCACGACACTCTCCACCCTTGCTGCCAAGAATTTCTTCCTCATCTCCACTCTCAATCTCCCCTCTTGCAACTCAAAGTCATTGTTCCTCATCCTGGCACTACAAGCTCTTGTCAGAAGTCCCTCCCCAGCTTTTTTACAGGTTCTCCCACATTTCAGGGCCCTAGATTTCTAGGCCAATAGATTTACTTTTACTCTTCCTCTTCTATGTGGAGTTTCTTTGGACAATGCCTTCCTTTTTCTGCTCTTGACGCAGTTCATTTTCCCTGGAATGGTTTTCCCTTTGCACTAAATAGAGAAAGCAGGTGGTAGTCACACTCAGAGCTGGATTTCTCCTTGTCATTATCAAAACACCCTCATTTTTGCTTAAGCTAAACAGTTTTGTGAGACAACTGTGGCCTGTTGCACTCTCCAGAGGAAAATTTCCTTCAACTTTCTGGCAGTTGTCACCACATCTTTCAGATGCTTTTAACTGCTTTTCATTATGCTGGCAAGTTGTCTTTTTACTCAGACCATATTAGCTCATTTTCTTAATTGCTTCTATTTCAATCCATTTTAGTTCTTGAACTCCGAGGATCTGGTTAAGATCTGATTTCTTCAGGGGTCCTTGTAATAGTCAGAGATAATTTATTAATCTGCTTGATTTCCTGGCAGAAGTGTTGATACTGAATTACAACAGAATGAGTTGTATTCAGCACTCCCTGGGTTCTGTCACATTTAACAAGCTCTAAATCCCTTTTTCAATGCGTTTTCACTCTAAAGAAAACTTGTAGTAAGCATCCTCTTAGAAATCAGTCAGACTTGTCATGTAACATGAATATTCCTCCAGTCTATGGAATCACTCCATGGCAGTTCTCAAAGAGGTTTCCTGTTGCCTTCTGGAGAAATTGTGGCAGGGAAGGCGGTGAGGCTGAACATGAAGATAATAGAATTCACATTGAAATGGGACTACTTAGTTTATAAATGATGAAGAGAGGAGCATCCCACAGAGGAGTTCTGTAATAAATCAGAACTCTTTGCTTGTGAAAGGGTTTTTAAATCAGGTTAACAACTTGCTTAGCGCTTCTTTGAGAATGAGACTTCATCATCAGAGCATCCTAAATGCTTGGTTTAGGGTCAGTTTCAAGTTCTCCCTTTTCATCTTTTCTGTTTTTAAATTATTTTTACTATTAGCTGTTTTCTGTGTTATGGGATTTGTCTACTGTGAGCAGCAAAGTTCCTTCAAAAGTTAAACAGTTGGCTTTGGGATCTATTGTAGTAGAGTAATATCTGCCCATGAAGATTCCAGGGGCCATAGGGAGCACTGCTAAGTGCTCATAAGTGAGAATACCTCATTCTTTGGCTAAGAATGAGCTCTTGTTCAGCTTGAAGGTACTTCTAAGAAGAAACTTGGCTAAGCTTTTAAAGATGTGAACTCTGTGTGCTAGTAACTACCTTACTCTTTACAGCTCTTTCCCTTTGTTTTAATTGCCTAATAGTCAACAGGACACTGCCAAAGCTTTGCTATTCCCAGACCTGACTCCTAAGCCAGCCCTGGTATGGACCACTATGGTTTGCTCCACATTTCTCTCCTCATCCAAGAGCAGCACCACAATGGGAGGAAGGCACCTGCTGGCCTTGGCTGCCCTGAGGAGTTACTCTACACATAGCTCCTATGTTCTCATGGCCAATAACCAAAGAGTGGAAGCAAAAGGATCCTTTGGAAGTGCTGCATGTTGTCTAGCTTTGAACCCAGCTGCTGAGGCTTGGCCACTGCTTATTGCTCTGCTGAGTGAAGTGATGCAGAGGCCTGCTACTCAAGACTTAACCTGATGAGTGCTTGTAGAGGAAAGGGTTGTTCTGCATTATGGCAAACCAAGTCCTGCCCTTGGGTCACAACCACCCCAAGAATGCTGCAGGATGGGCAGAGTAGCTGGAGAGCTGCCAGAAAAGAAAAAGACCTCTAAGTGTTAACTGACAGCCAGCTGAAGATGAGCCAGGTTGTGCCCAGGGGTCCAAGAAGGCCACCAGCACCCTGATCTGGATCAGCAGTGGTGTGGCTAGCAGGAGCAGGGGAGTGGTAGTCCCCCTGGACTCAGCAGTGGTGAGGCTGCACTTTGAATACTGGGTTCAGTTTTGGGCCCCTCACTACAAGGAGGACATTGAGGGGCTGGAGTGTGTCCAGAGAAGGGTAGCAAAGCCTGGTCTGGAGAACAGGGCTGGTGAGGAGCAGCTGAGGGGACTGGTGTAGAAGAGGAGGCTGAGGAGAAACTTCCCTGCTCTCTACAACTCTTTGAAATAAGGCTGCAGTGAGGTGGGGTTGGTCATGGTGGCGTTGTGTTGACATTTGGACTCAATGTACTTGGAGGTCTTTTCCAACCCAAACAATTCTGTGATTCTCTGATTCTGTGGACTTGGCACTGTTGCTGTAAAGAGGTTTCACTGGGCGTAGGTGGATGACAGACACTTTATTTTGTCTCCAGAACTGCATCCCATTGGATGTTTAACAACAGGTCAGCTTTCTTAAGTATATTAAAAGTATGATCATGTAGCTGCTTATGTAGACACTTTGGAAGCTGAAGATGCCATCTTCATGAACACAGGTTGTAGGTTTTGCAGTGTAAGTGATTGTGCAGAGGCTGCTTCAGTTTTAGTCACCCCCCTGCCGCGTTCCTATTTCATTCACACTTACTGAGGTTGATGACCACCATTAACCAGCATACTCCTTGTCCATGACAGAACTCTCTCTTCCCTTTTTCCTCCAACCTTCCTTTGTTTCCTGATCTTAGGTCACAGCGTGAGGAATATTCAAGCATTTTCAGTCCTGCAGAATGCATTTTTGAGAGCCAAAACCAACTACCTAGCACAAATCATCCTGGATGCCATCACCAATATCTACATGGCGGACAACGCCAACTACTTCATCCTGGAATCGCAGCACACCCTGTCTCAGTTCGCCGAGAAAATTCCCAGGCTTCCAGAAGTGCAGACCAAATATTTTGAGATGCTGGAATTTGTTGTCTTCAGCCTGAATTATATCCCCTGTAAAGAGCTGATCAGTGTGAGCATCCTTCTGAAATCCAGCACTTCTTTTCAGTGCAGCATCATCGCCACCAAGACGCTCCTTAAGTTCACTCGCCACGACTACGTCTTTAAGGATGTCTTCAGGGAAGTAGGGCTGCTGGAAGTGATGGTAAACCTTCTGCATAAGTATGCAGCCCTGCTGAAAGATCCCACTCAGGCACTGAATGATCAAGGTACTGTGTGCTCTTCCATTTTTTTACTGTGTATCATAGGCTCATAGAATGGTTTAGGTTGGAAGAGACCTCAAAGCTCATCCAGTTCCAACCCCCTGCCATAGGCAGGGACACATCCCACTAGAACAGGTCACTCAAGGCCTCATCCAGCCTGGCCTTGAACACCTCCAGGGAGGCTGTGAAGTACAGAATCACTGAAAGTGATTGAAGATTTGGTGATTCTGTGCTCCCCAACTTCCCTGGGCAACCCGTGCCAGTGTCTCACCACCCTCACTGCAAAGAACTTCTTCCTAACATCCAGTCTAAATCTCCTCTCTTTCAGCTTAAACCCATTACTCATCATCCTGACATTATAAGACCTTGTGAATAGTCCCTCCACAGCCTTCCTGTAGGTCCCCTTCAGATACCGGAAGGCCACTCCAAGGTCTTCTTGAAGCCTTCCCTTCTCCAGGCTGAAGAGCCCCAACTCTCATAGCCTGTCCTCATAGGGGAGGTGCGTGCCTCTGATTTTGGGTGGGTGTGGTGGAGGTCAGTGCTTCAGAGAAGTAGTGAGAGTGAGCCTTAGTCTCAGGGGCTGAATTCTTCTGGGGATTCTGCACCATCTTAGAAGCTTGTTTAAGTTTTCTCTTAACACCCTGCGAGATTTAACAAATGCTGCTGTACAAACACAAAAAGCAGTTCCTATTTTGCTTTGTGAGCGGTTTTTTGGATGTGTTGGGTTAATATTAAGTGAACAGAGTGAGTGAAGGAGCAACACAGAGCAGCACCTCTGCCCTTTCTCACTAAGGGGGCTTGACAAGGAAATTTGAAGTAATTCTTTAGAACACATATCTGAGCTCTTAACGGAGGTGTGTAGGCAAGGCTGTCAGCTTATAAGCTGGGTCTACATTTTTTCTAAGAGCATTGGAGAAAATTGATTTTAAAAAACCCAACACAAAAAGAGTTCTCTGATTTCCAGAGTTGAAAAAAGCTCCATAACTGTTTAGCCTGTCAAGCTGGCACTGCCAAGGGCCATGTGGACACACATGCATAGGTAGCATTTTCTTTATTCAGACTGCAATCAAGTCAGTGTGCATCAGTGACCCTTCTGTTTTAATCCTAATTACTGTTGTTTTTCACCTGAGTTTCTTGGCTGAAACCTCCTTAGGGAGTGGTAGCAGGTGATGAGAGTTAGAAAGCTTTCTTGGCAACAACTCCATTGAAAGACAGAAATGCTCTTGTAGATAATCAGAGAGCAACCTGCTCCATTTAGGGGGTGCTACCTGGGTGTACAGGCCCTTGTGCTGTGGGTTGCTTCTTCTTAGACTCCTTTTAAACAAATGGCTTTTTCTGGAGTGTTTCTCTGTGTTTAAAACGCCACTTGCAGAGCTGGTTTGTCTTTTACTGCAATTACCTGCCTGTGGGTCTGTGCTTTTGTGTGGAATTACTGTTTTCAAGGACTGAACAAGAAGAGATCCTGGTACATCCTCAGCTGTGGTCTGAGCTTGTGACTTCATATCTCCAACTGTTGTTTCTTGAGACTATACCTGCGGTGTCAGCCACTGAGCTCAGACAGTGCTCCAAAGCCTCTGTTCAAATTCTTGCCTGCATAAATCAGTATTTGAAGCCTTTTCTAGTTAAACTTTTCCAGGAATGCATGTGCATATTAAATCTTAATGTGCTTTGCAATATGGTTAGGATGCAAAGAAAAGACTTGGTGAAAACTATCAAGAAGCATCTTACAAAAGGGTGATTTTTGTTTTCGCTCTGACTTCTGAAATTATTTCTTTCAGGGGATTCAAGGAACACTTCATTTGAGGACCAAAAGCAACTGGCTTTATTGGTTATGGAGACCTTGACAGTACTACTCCAAGGATCAAATACAAATGCAGGTAAGTAGAGACACCACTGTCAGAATAGGTGCAAAAGCAATTCAGAAACTCATGGCTGGTAGTAAAGCAGCCTTGACTTTCTACCTTTGGGCAAGAGATCAAACCCACTGGAACACAATTCTCTTTCCTTTGTGACCTGCCCCAGATGATCCTGCTCTGGCAAGGGGGTTGGACTTTGCAGAGTGACAGAATTGCTTGCCTGCTCCAGCCCTGCTCCTAGCTTGCTTGCTCTGGCAATGCTCCTGTCCCTTTTGAACTGGGGCTTCTGGAACTGGACACAATGCTCCGGATGTGGTCTCACTAGGGCAGAGTGGAGGGGGAGCTGTTACCATTATTTGTTCCTGATTGTATTTTTCACACTCCACTTCCTCCACTCCCTCCCCCTCACCCCCCTTTCTGAGCAGGTATTTTCAGGGAGTTTGGTGGTGCCAGATGCGTGCATAACATCGTCAAGTACCCCCAGTGCCGGCAGCACGCCCTGATGATCATCCAGCAGTTGGTGTTGTCACCCAGTGGAGAGGATGACATGGGCACTTTGCTGGGGCTGATGCACTCAGCTCCACCTATGGAACTGCAGCTGAAAACAGACATCATGAGGGTGAGTTAAATACTGCTCAGGGCTTCTCCGCCTAAGCCCCAAAAGAGAAATCCTGGACCAGGTGGCTGGTGCTTAGCTGCTGAATGTAGCTTCTCTCTGGAGATGAGATGTTTGGTACACAGCTTTTATTGTCTCCCAGCTATCTATAGCAGATTTCAGAATGAAAGGTGAAGGCTAATGAGTGAGAGGTGAAGGCTAATGGCATCATCACTGGTAATCAGCCTCAGAGGGCAGGAAATAAGGTTCTACAGTCCTGAGGATCTTCTCTGGTGGAACGTTCTTCAGTCAAAAGTCATGAGAATAGGTGAGAGAGTAAAAGCAAGCAGGCAACAGTTTATTTTTAGGACTGGCTTTCTCCTGTAACAGGCTTCCTTTACTTTGCCAGTTGCTTAGGTATAAATGCTGAAGGAGTTTGTATCTTTGAAAATCTTAGGGACCAGAGCAGAAGACAGAGGGGAAGGATTTGTCTAAGCTAAACAATGAAAAGATAGGAAAGGAAGGCTGAGTGGAGGGAGAAGAACGAATATTCTCATCCATTTCTCTTAAAATAGGGCTTTCTGGCTGCTAATCTGGCCCCACCATTTCTTCTCACAATAACTGCTGTTATTTTTCTAAATGGACATAATACTGTTATTTTAGGATAGAAAAAACTGAGGCAATTAGTACTAAGTGAGTCTTACCAGAGAGAACTGAGACATGTAGGTTCTTCTCTGTTGAAAGGAACTAGGATACTCCCTGGCAGATGAACAGCTTTGCATTATTCCAAAAGACAGAAAGGAAAACTAGAAAGAAAGTGATTCATTTGACATGTTTTCTCTAGCAAGGTCTTCAGTTTTGAGCATGTCTCAAAGGGAAAAGAGATTGCAGTTTCCTAAAGGATTTAACATCCAAAGTCAGGATTTCTATCCCCTGTCCAACTTCTTGTGTTTGTCTTCTGTTGATGCTGTTCTGAAAGGTTTTGGTTATGGGCCTGACAACCCAGGGTGCTGCAGGGATTTGTCTCTTACTGTTCATCCAGGTTTGATAGGAATTGAGGACCTGTCTTCAAAGCAATGGCAATAAATATGTCATTGCCCAACTTCTGAGGGCTGAAAAAAAGCACCACAGAATCATTTTGAAGAAATAAACTCTTGATTGTGTTCTTGTGGCCAAGAAGGCCAAGGGCATCCTGGGGTGTATTAGAAGGGCTGTGGTTAGTAGGTCGAGAGAGGTTCTCTTCCCCCTCTACTCTGCCCTGGTGAGGACACATCTGGAACACTGTGTCTAGTTCTGGACCCCTCAGTTCAAGAAGGACCTCAGGGAACTGCTTGAAAGAGTCCAGTGCAGAGCCACAAAAATAAGGGAGTGAAACATCATTCTTACGAGGAGAGCCTGAGGGAACTGGGGCTCTGGGGCTCTCTAGCTTGGAGAGGAGGAACCTGAGGGCTGCCCTCATTCCTGGTGATAAAGATGTGCAGGATGAGCGCCCAAAGGCTGAAACCAGACTCTGCTGGGTGATGCCCAATGACAGGACAAGAGGCACTGGTGGAAGTTGAGGCATAGGAAGTTCCATGGAAACATGAGGAGGAGTTTTTTCCCTGTGAGGGTGTCAGAACCCTGGAACAGGCTGCCCAGGGGGGTTGTGGAGTCTCCCTCTAGAGATATTCAAGACCTGCCTGGATGATGTGTTCCTGTGTGAACTGATATAGGTGATCCTGCTCTGGCAGGGGAATTGGACTTCAGACACGATTAAATCCTGACAAATGACAGGAGGATTTTGCTATCATATCAACCAAAACCATTCCCAGTGTTCCCCAGACTGCTTCATCTGCTCTCTTCTGACTGTTTGTCTGTCCACAGGCCCTGCTCTCGGTGCTGAGAGAAAGTCACCGCACAAGAACCGTGTTCAGAAAAGTTGGTGGATTTGTCTATGTCACATCCTTGCTTGTGGCTATGGAAAGATCTTTGTGCTCTCCACCTAAGAATGGCTGGGAGAAAGTGAACCAGAAGCAGGTGTTTGAGCTGCTGCACACCGTGTTCTGCACACTGACGGCAGCCATGCGCTACGAACCAGCCAACTCTCACTTCTTCAGAACAGAGATCCAGTATGAAAAGCTGGCAGATGCTGTTCGGTTACTTGGCTGCTTCTCAGACTTGAGAAAAATAAGTCCCTTGAATGTCTTCCCATCAAACACACAACTGTTTCAAAGACTGCTGGAGGATGACCTAATATCCCTGGATTCTGTGTCACCTACACTGAGGCACTGCAGCAAACTTTTTATTTACCTCTACAAGGTTGCAACGGATTCTTTTGACAGGTATGAAGTGGTTTGTTTTTTTTTTCTCCTCTCTCTTCTACCTGCCCCTCTTCCCCAAAGTAGTTTTCTTCAAATATGTGAATACTTCAATGGAGGTTTCTGTCTTTCCAATTGAATCTTATTTCTTTGTTCCTAAACTCCCATGAGAGGAATATAAGGTGGCAACATCTGACCAAGTCTTGAGTTGACCTGCTGGTGTTCTTTGGGCTGTGCAGCCTTCTCTCTGACATTGAATGTTTTTTGTCGTGGCAGCATAGAAGAGCAAGATGTCAGTTTCTGCCTGTAATTGATGTGTTGAAGTAACCTGTTGATTGATAGACAGTCTGGGTGCTTTAGCATCCAGAACTACTCAATTTGTATGCTATTCCTGAGCCAGATGAGATAAGGGTTGTTGAATATCACACCTTAATTTCTTGTTCCCCTTGATCCCAGGCTTCAAGTCATTAAATAACATCCTCACAAATCTAGAATCATAGAATCATTTAGGTTGGAAGAGAGTCTTAAGATCATCGAACCCTACTGTAAACCCAACTCTGTGAGGTCCAGCACTAACCATTTACTTGATCTACTTTTATTATTAAAGCATTCAGAGAGGGGCAGGAAAATGTTCCTTAAGAATGTGTTGCAGGGACACAGGAGGAGACCTTATTGTGGCCTTTCAGTATCTGAAGAGGGCTCCAAGAAAGCTGGGGAGGGACTTTGTAGGGTATCAGGTGGTGGTAGGACTGGGGAGAGTGGATCCAAGCTAGAAGAGGGGAGGTTTAGATTAGACATTAGGATGAAGTTCTTCACCATGAGGGTGGTGAGATACTGGAACAGGTTGCCCAAGGAGGAGGTGGAAACCTCATCCCTGGAGGTTTGTAAGACCAAGCTGGATGTNTGTCTTTTTTTCGTGTGGCTCTGGGCAACCTGATCTCGTGTGAGGTGTCCCTGCTCATGGCAGAGGGGTTGGAGCTGGATGATCCTTGAGGTGCCTTCCAACCCTGACAATTCTGTGATTCCATGACTGTAGAAGTTAGAACCCTTGCTAACAGCAGAGCATAAGGAATTAACAGGGCCAGAACATTTCCTTGTGCTGTTGCATGAGGAATCAGTTCTTCCCTCTGAAAGTGGTGAGGCACCGGCACAAGTTGCCCAGAGAAGTTGTGGAGGTTCCAAACCTGGAAGTGATGAAAGCTAGGAGCGAGCTGGGCTGGCAGGAGGTGTCCCTGCTCGTGGCAGGGAGGTTGGAACTAGATGATCTTTAAGGTCCCTTCTAACCCAAGCCATTCCATAATTCTGTGTTTCTAAGCTACCTCATTAAATTCCTTCTTTATTCTTTCTTTATTTTTTTTTTTCTTGTCACCTTCAGTGATCTCTTCAGTGACCATCATCATTCTTCCGCCTTTTTTACATTTTTCTCTCATTGTTCTTAGTGAAGTTTTGGTTGATTTTTATTTCTTCCCCTTACTGCTTTTTTCTGAATTCACTGAGGCTTTCCTTTCTCCTCTCAATTTCCACTGTTTACCATTGAAAGTTGTCCTGTTTAGCTGCTGTGGTCACATCAGCAAAGCTCTGAGGAGTGGTGCAGGATGATGCACACTTTGCATGCCCCCCATGTTTCCCTACTGCCTGTCGCTTGGTTGTGCCCTGTGCTGTCCATGGTGGTTCTGAAGAGTGGGTCTTGATAACAATTTTATTGGTGCTTTTGTAGAACTAACAAGCTCATGGCCTCTGGTTTCTTCTCTAACCTCTCTGTCCTCCCCCTGTCTGTTTTGTCTGTAGTCGTGCAGAACAGATCCCTCCTTGCCTGACAAATGAGACTTCTCTCCCCTCTCCCTGGGGTACGCCAGCTTTGTCCAGGAAAAGGTACTGACCCTTTGAAGAGAAGTTGATCTTCCTTCTGATTGCTCTTTCACTGTTGTCTGTCTTAGTTTTGGGTCGTCTGTTTTTCTCTCAAGGTGCAATTTATTGATTTT
>VWYK01121292.1:0-12493 GCA_013399775.1 Semnornis frantzii
AGCAACAGGTGCGCGGGGCCGTCGGCCCGGGGCCTGGCCCCGCCCGCCGCCTCCGGGGACGTCGGCGGGCACTACAGGCGCGTCCCGCTCCTCCTTGCCGCGGTTACTGCCAGCCTTCGTCTCCTAGCGGAGCGAATGTCCCTGGGTCTGGCCTGCCCGTCCCGGCCCCCCTGCGCTCCCGGAACCCACCGCGCCCTGGCCCACAGTGGAGGGGCGGAGGCGCTTGAGTGGGCCAGTGTGAGGGCCCTCTGGGAGACTTCCTCAGCCACCAGCCGCCTTGCCCGGCGCACGCCGCGGGCCTGTTTCTTGCGGTGTGGTTCCTCCTGGTGAGAGGAGGAGGAGGTCTGGAAGGGTGAGGAGCCATGAAGGGACCTCGCAGAGGCTTGGCTGCAGGTGGGACGGCCACGCTTGCCCGCTGCCGTCACTCCACTGCTCGGTGCGCCTAGTGATGACTGGGAGAGGGCTAGTGGCCGAGTGGACACGGCTGTGAGGTTCTGGCCCATGTTTTGCGGGGACCTTGTCAGAGCCCCCGGTGGTGGGTGAGTGCAAGGGGCAGGCCGGCGCTGGGGGTCTGCTCGGTGCTGATTCCCTTGGCATTTGGCACTAAAGCATCTCCAGTGGGACTGTGGGGCACCAGCAGTGAGTGCCCGGGGGGGTTGTGTGTTTGTGTGGTCTTACTGCCCAAAGCTTGGGGGGTCTCCCAGAGCCAGCTCTTTAACAGGCATTAGTGGAGTCAAACCGGGTGGGTGGGAGATCTCTCAAAGGAAGAATTGGCTGGCTGAGTGCCCTGGGTTGGAGCGAGCTCTCCAGGATTCCCAACGGAAGAGTGGGACACCGGAGTGACTCTGCCCTGAAACTGGGGGAGTTATCTGCTTGCTTTGGGTTTCTGGGAGGGCTCTGTGAGCTAATGCACAAGCAAGCAAATAAACAGAGTATGGAGTCCACGCCGGGAGGGAGAGTTCTCCCGCCGTGTGCCCGACCGCTGCCAGCAAACCCACGTTCATCTGCCTGCCCGGTGCTGGGGAGCACAGCCCTTCCCTCTGTCTCCCGGTCCCTACAGTTGGGCCTCCCTCCTGCCCTCCCGGCTCCGTGCCAGCCTGCGCTGGAACGGGTGACGTCACCGTGTTTACACGGGGCTCGTGGCACGGTTCTGCCATCAGGAATGTGGAGAATGGGGCCCGCGTTGAATCATGCGCGGTGCTGTCAGCTCCCTTGTGCCGCCTTTGAGCTGAGGAGAGAATTGGCTGCGCTTGTGCTGAGTTCAGGCCTTTTGAGCTCTGGGGAAATGTGTTGAGACTGCATTTTCTTCATTGCAGTCATCGCGTTTGGCACTTTTCAGTGTGATCTTTCTTCAGGAAGCTATCAAAAGCTGAGCGATCAGCAGTCTAGAGAGTTAGGCCAAGTCTGGTTTCTGTCCTGGTGCCAGTTCTCTGGGTGTCCTCTCTGCGTGCTGACAAATAGCCCTGTCTCTGAGCCTTCAAAGGAGGCTCAGAAAATAGCTGTCTCTTCTTCTCATTTTACTGATTCGTGTGTTGCTGCGTCTGATTTTGAGCCCCTTGGGCAGAGGGATGAGGAGAAGTGGGATCACCAGGTGCTTTTGGGGATGGTCCTCTTACAGCTTTGGTGGCTGTTGTGGGAGTCTTCTGTCTGAGGAGGTTGCATTCCTCTGGGTAAAAATTCTCGACTCTTAAAAGTTCAAAGAAAGTTAAATTGCTGCTACCACGGACTGGGACCAGCCTCTTATCTGGTCTGCTGACAGCTCTCTCCCATCTCCTCTTTAGCAGAAGTCGTGGTGCAAAGGCTGGAATGAGTCACTCCTGCAAGGTCGGGACTGCAGGAACAGCCCTGCCTACTGACCATCCTGCCTCCAGGAGCTCTCTCCCATTACCCTACCTGGGACAGCATATTTGTTGCTTTGTTTGTTTTATTTCAGCTGTGCTTTAGTGAACTGGAGTGCTTGTTGGGCAGCTGGAAATTTGTTAGTGCCACAAGGCAAACAAATTTCTGTGGTCCCACTGACTGTACCTCCCCTTGGCACTGGAGCACAGTGCAGAGAGAGGTGCCGTCGGGTGCCATCATTGGTCTCCCAGCTATTCCCTTCCTTCTCCCCATTTCCCAGCTGCTGTGTTGTTTGCTAATTGGGAGAAGAGGGAGGAAATACCATGGTGTGGGAAGAAGTGAAGAACTGATTTTATGAAGCAGTTGCCTGTGTGCTGTCTGTTCTGTGTTAGGCTGCTTCGTTGCAGCTACCCTTCTTGGATGGCAAAGTGACCCTCTCTACGCCAGCACTGTCAGGTTGTAGAGATGTCTCCTTGGAAGGAGCATTGTTCTCTGGGTATAAATAGCCTCCCTCCTGGCAGGCTGCAGGCTTTGGGAACGTTGCTGCCGGTGTCCTGGGGAATGCTGACCCCGTTCACCTCTAATAGGTGGTAGATGCATTGCAGGGAGCCTGCACCACAGCTGCTTGAAGAGCATAAATTCGTATTTGCTGACTTGTGCATCTGGTTCTTGGCTGTAACTGTACATCAGAGCCTCTTGCATTTAGCAAAGCAGCAGCAAACAAAATTGCTGTTGACAGGCACTGAGGAGACAAAAGGTACAGAGGTGCTTGTAGGCTGTGCTTGCACAGGAGCACTTGCCAGTGCTGTTCCTAACTGAGGTGCAGCTATCTGTCGAGCAGTATCTGAGTGGATTAATTCATTGAGCAGTGTGGTAGCGCTCTGAACTAAAGCCTCAGGGGAGGAGGTATGCATGGACAAAAGCAGAAGCTTGGATACAAGTGACTGTAAAGCCAGACCTGGGAATTTTTCTCACCAATTCTGAAGTCCTGTTGTCCATGGCGCTGAAGGAGCCCCTGATTTTATCTGCTCCTAGTAATTGTTTTCTTATGAGCATACCTTGGCTCTGAAGATAAGGGAGGGGGAAGGTGGCTGCAGACTTTGGCATTGCCAGGGACCCATAGGGACTTTCTCACAGCGAGGACCTACAGCTGAGATCAGCCTTCTCTGACTAGGAGAGGTGGAGGCTGCTGAGACATCATCCCAAATTTGTGATGGAGTTCCAGTGTGCCAAAATACTTCCTTGTACTGCAGTATCAAGTTGTCCTTCTGTTCCTTGAGAAAGGTTGGGTGCAGAGCTTTGACTTGGACCTGGATGGGCTTACTGTCCTGGGAAGCGGAAAAAGACTGGGGAGGCATGAATGCAGCAGTGGTGTTCTGACCTGTAGGATGCCCAATAAGGCATGTTGTGGAGGCTCCTTACCTAGAGTTGTGTGTTGTCAGGGGCACCTAGAATTTGGTAGAACTCTTGTCCTGGGGAGTTTTTGAGCTGTGCTTGGGCACCTGTTGGAAGGGTGTGTTGGCGTGAGTAGCTGCCGTGCTCTGCTTGGGAATGATAAGGATGGGCATGGGAGCAAGAGGCTCTGAGTGCCAGTGTGCTGAGTCAGCATGACTGGCCTGGAGCAGCCATGCTCTGGACCCAGGCTGCTGCCTGCCAGGCTATTTTTAAAATCATGGCTTCTGTGTATTCAGACTCCTCCTAGTTTTTCTAATTTCCCCTACTCCAAGTAGGGGGGAAAAGCAAACAAGCAAACACACACCACCACCACCCCATGCCCTTGCAAGCACCCACACACACATAAAGCCCCAAACAAACAAAAAACCCCAACGAAACAACCTACCCAAAACCCCTTCACTGTCACAGTGTCTCTGAAAGGAGAGGTTGTGTGGAGGGGCAGCATTTTCTGCCTGAGGACAGACTCAGATGCTCTTGAGTCCAGCTCAGTCAGAGGTGCATGTCGGGTGTCCAGGAAGGGGACAGTGGAATGTGCTGCAGTATTGCTGCTGGACCCTGCCACAGGAATGCTGCTGGCTCTGCTGCGTTCTGGGTCTAACCTGGCTTTTCTTCTCTTCCAGAACCTGATTGACAAGGCTGCCGTGTTATGACGACCCCCAACAAAGGAAACAAGGCCTTGAAGGTAAAGCCACAGGTGGAGGGAAGGGGCAGAAAGTGGTGAGCGCAGGCGTTCGCTCCAGGTTTCACAAACGTGCTGCCTTCTCTCCCAGGTGAAGCGGGAGCCAGGCGAGAATGGGACCAGCTTGACAGATGAGGAGCTGGTGACCATGTCTGTGCGGGAGCTGAACCAGCATCTACGAGGCCTGTCCAAGGAAGAGATCATTCAGCTGAAGCAGCGTCGGCGCACGCTGAAGAACCGGGGCTACGCGGCCAGCTGCAGAGTTAAGCGTGTTACCCAGAAGGAGGAACTGGAGAAGCAGAAGGCAGAGCTGCAGCAAGAGGTGGAGAAGCTGGCCTCTGAGAATGCCAGCATGAAAATGGAACTTGATGCTCTCCGTTCCAAATACGAGGCTCTCCAGAACTTCGCCAGAACCGTGGCCCGGAACCCTGTGACCCCTGCACGGGGGCCTCTCACCTCCAGTATGGGGCCCCTCGTCCCTGGCAAGGTTGCTACTACTAGTGTCATCACAATAGTGAAATCCAAAACGGACGCCCGGTCTTAGTGAAGCAAGTGTTGCCTGAGCTTGTCTGTGCAGGGCAATTAGGCACAAAACCAGCCTGGAATCCCCAAAGCACAAACCCTCCCCACATGGGTCCGGGTTCCTTCTACTTGGCCCAGGACTGGCCTGCTGATCACTCCAGTTTTGTTTCGTTGTGTCCAGATTGGTATGAGCAGTGGTGATGCGTCCCTTGTCCTGTGCAGACAGAGCCTCCCCACCCAGCAGTCTGTAGCCCTTGGGTGCCCTTGGGACAGACTGCAAGATCTTGGTTTTCTAGCCAAAGAAAGTCTGTGCAGTGTGGCAGGGTGTCAGAAGGGCTCGGGGAAGGTCCAGAGGGAGGCTTTCTTCCTTGGGGGCCAGGAACCCTAATCTTCGGTCACTTCCAAAGGCTTTATTTCATTGCTCTTCCAGGTGGTGCATCTTAGTGCCTGACTGCCAGGCACCTGAACCTGCTGCTTTTGTCTCCTTTGGTACCTGTAGTTGCAGTTGGGGTGTTCTGTGTCATAGGTTTTCATTCCTTTCTAGGTGTGCCTCTGTGCCCTAACAGTGGGTTTCCCTCAGACGTCCGTTGCATTAGCTGTGTAAACTAGCAGTGGTGGAAGGGAAGATGCTGTCGTGTCCAGCTGCTTCTGCCCCAGCACCAGGGAAGGAACTGCGACAGGGCCCTCAGTGGGGACCCAGCACCCCAGGGGAGGGAGGGAAGGTACCGTGTTGACTGGAGGCCGGTTTTGTGCCTAATGTGTTGCACTGAACAACACCAAAATCACTAAGTTGTTCCCGTGTTTTGAGGGTATCAAGTGTCTCTAGTGTGATGGTTTACACGACCAGTTTATGTGGTTAAATAGCCCTTTATTTAAAGAGAGAAACATCATTTTAAAAGTTATTAAATTATCTAAGTTTAAAATTAAAAGTCAGACAGAAGAGAGCGTATTTATAGTCAGCTTTTTTTATCTGAGAGGGCGAGAATATTTGACCATAGGAATGGGGAAATATTCTCGGAGACTTTGCTAGTTAAAAGTTAATAAATAAATAATTTTAAAGTTTCTCATGAACCTCCCGCAAACTGTTTGTGGGCTCTGAGGTTAGTTTTTATAAAGAGTTATCAGACTTTATTTATAAAACTTAGAAAAAAAAAATAGACAAAAAAAGAGGCAAGTCCTGTTTGATATCTTTTTGCAATTGTACCAAAAGTGACTTATTCTCCACCTTGCTGGCTTCCGTTGTGTCCCCTTGTGTTGCGCTCTCTGAGCTCTCCTGTGGCACTGTGGTGTGGTGGTGCCAGTGGTTGCCTTTACCATGTGCTCTCATTTCATCCTGCTGGCATTTCCCCCTAAGCTTGACCGAGAGAGATTGAGCTGGAATCTCTCTGAATTCTCCAGAAGGATTCTGGCACATGGGCAAAGGCACTGTGGCTCTGGAAGGCAAAAATGAATGGCTGGTGGCAGCCAAGCAGTGGTGCCTGCCCAGAATATGCTTCCCTGCAGGGTTCTGCTGCAGGAGCACAGGCAGC
The DNA here is from genome assembly GCA_013399775.1 of Semnornis frantzii. Taxonomy (NCBI): domain Eukaryota; kingdom Metazoa; phylum Chordata; class Aves; order Piciformes; family Ramphastidae; genus Semnornis; species Semnornis frantzii. The sequence goes on from VWYK01121292.1 coordinate 6,025, forward strand.
TTGGGCCTCTCGCTGACACAGTTACCCAAATGGGGCAAATGTGCTTTGCCTTCTCCAGCAAAGCTAGTGGAGAAGTAACACAAGAGAGAATTGTCCAAGTTCTGGAGGAGACTGGTGGGATTTAACTCTGGATCCCGTGGCTGGAACTTGTTGCTTTTGTGGCTTTTCTGACAAGAGGGGTGAGTGTGCCTGACTTCTGGGCAGTGCTGGGCCAGTGCTAGTCCCGAGTGTCTGCATATTGCTGAAAATTCATCTGTGACATGGTACTGTCTTCCCTGGTACAGCTTCTGTCTGTGAGTGTTGGAAGAGTGCTTAGACTTACAGTTGTGTGACACAGCTGAGCAGCTATTTGTCTCCAGGCTCCATTTCCACACACACTTTGATCCCTCTTTCCCCTCTCCAAAGATCTGAGCGGATTGCTGAGTTGCTTTAAAGAAGCAGGATGTGGGGATGAAGTCCATGTGATCTCCTGGCTGCCGAAAGTCTCCTGAACAGAGTAGGCAGACAAAGATGGCACAGGTGAACCTACAGTCTCGCAGAGAGGTGCATACTGGGTGGATTTTGGTGACGTATTTCTCTTGTAGCTGGAATGATACTGCTGTCCTCTGGGCTGAGAAGCAGGGAAACCTGATAAATGCAGCATTGTGGCAGGGGAAGAGTGGATAGTTGTGGATTTCCTGCTGGGAGATCACCTTTGCTCTCATTGCTTGGGAGTTTATGGAGGTGGTGTCTGGGATGATTTTGCCAGTTAACTTCCTGAATGTAGAGCACTTTGGAACGTTGTCTCCAGGCTTCCCCTTCCCAACCCTGAGCTTTCTCTTCTTTGAGATGAACTATCTGATGTGCTGCTTCCCAGCCATTCACTGAATGGGCTGTGCACTGAGCAGCACTCAGCACAGAGCTCTGGGCTTTCACCCGTGTCTTCCAGCTGGCGATGAGGTGCCCGGAAGAGGCAAGATGTTCCTAAACATGGAGACTTCCAGTTGGGCTGGAGTGTCAGTCCCAACCCTGTCCCTCCTGGTGCCAACCTGAAGTCAGAGCTGTCTAGAGTGCATTCTAAACCCAGCTGGAGACCTGTCCCCCACTGAGCAGTCAAGGCTTTATGGGGCTAGTTCAGAACTAAGCTGCAGGGGCTGGAGCAGATGATGACAGGCAATCCTGCAGCTGTGGTCAACTTGCTTCTGTTGTGCTGTGCAGCAAGGAATGTCCAGGTCTGTTCCCACCTGCTGGGCGGCAGCCATGCTGTTGCTGATAAGAGATTGCACTGCTTTAGAGTGAGACCATGAGTCAGGAGAATAGAGCATGCGGCAGCATCGACTCCACCAGATGTTAATGCCATTTCTCCTCCCCTCTGCTGTGCTTGCAAGTTTATGGCCCCACCTGCTGCAAATGGCTGAGGGTGTTTGATGAGGACACACTATGTAGGGGAGAGCAGTTGCAAAGCCATGGCTGAAGGATGCCTGTGTGGTAAAGAAGCTCTCCAGGTTCTGGGCCGGATGTCAGCAGGGACGTGGTCCCCTCATGAGTGCTGCTTCCCTATGCTAGTGCATTGGTTTTGGTTTTGTTCCCAGTGAAGTGCTGGACCCTGAGTGATGTATTTCTGCGGTGTCCAAGGAGTCTCCTGGTGTGCTCCTGAGACCCAGTCCCCTGCCAGCTGGCCTCCTGTGCCCATGCGAGGCCACCCCTGCCCGAGCCGTCACGCTGACCTCTCATATATAGCATTCTGGAGTGTGACAGTTCTTGTTCCTGAGGTGCTCGTTCGTTTGGTTTCCTGCTGTGAAGGGTGTCGTGTTTTTTTTTCTCCTTTTCCTGGTGCCGTCACTGCGGTGGCTGGGGACGAGGGGGCTCTGCCACGGCCTGTCCCCGAAGCAAACCCATGGAGTGTCCCCCTGTGCCGCTGCTGGGGGTTTGTGTATCTTGTGGTGAATTGTGTACAGTTCCTCCTGCCTTGCGCAGCCTCGGCGGGCACTGCTCCGGGGCCAGGCTGCCATGGGGAGGTGGGCGGCTGGATGGGGCACACTTGTTCAGTCCCCGGCCGGCCCTCTGGCCCTGTGCTGAAGGCTTTCCTACCTATCTGCCTGCGCCGTGGGTGGCTGTCCCAGGAGAGGTTGCCCCGTGTGCTCAGCCCCCGGCCCGACCAGGCAGCCTGAGACTCCGGCGAAGGGCCAGGGCGCCGGGGCTGGGCAGGGCGGGCGGCGGTATTTATTGCTAAGTTATTGCCCGGGCGGGCCGGGCGGGCGGTCTTTCTTGCTGGACAGAGGGTCCGTCCGCGGCCGCGGCCGCCGCTGTTTTGTATGTGACAATAAACCGCTTTCAAACAGCCGCCGCCTGCCGCTTCCTTGGGGCGCGGTCCACCGTGGCGCGGGGGGGCGCTGTTGCGGGCTGGGCGGCGCTGTCGGGAGTGGCGCATAGCCGCTCTCGCCGGTTAACGGAAGCGGCTCTGGGGCAGGGCGGCCGGCAGCGGAAGCGCGGCGCTTCCGGGGTGATGGCGGCCGGCGGCAGCCTCAGCCGCTCGGAGCGGAAAGCGGCGGCGCGCGCCGAGATCCTTCTGCAGGAGCAGCAGCGGGACCGGCGGAGACAGGTACGGCCCGGCCNGCGGCCCGCCCGGCCCCGCCCCTCCGCGTTGCTGTGGGCTGCCGTAACCACACGTATGTCCCGGGCAGGTGTCCCGCATCTGGAGGAAGCCGCCGGCGGAGCGGAGCCCCGAGGAGTGCCATGTGTTGAGTGAGAGCGAGGACATCGTCAGGGAGCTGGAAAGGCGCCGCAAGCGGCGGGAGCGGCTGCGCCGGCGGCAAGAGGAGGTGGGCGAAAGGGGACCGGCAGGCTCGGTCCCGCCTGCGGGCTGGCGGCGCCTCCCCGGAGCCGCAGCTCGGTTGTTGTGGGGAGCAGGCCGCGGCTGGGGAGAGGAGCTCTGCATGCTCCGGCGGGGTGAAGTCGCTAGGCTGGCTGCTGAAGGGTAGCTCCAGAGCTGCCGAAGGCCTCGCTGAAAAGCTGCCGTGCCGCGTTAGGGGAACGCCTCTGGCCCCGATGTTGTGTGCTCCCGTGGGCACCCTGGGTTGAGCTCCGCATCAGTCTTATTTTTCGGGGCTGCCAGATCCGAGTCTCTTGCCGAATGTGGTTTTATGCGTGTGTCCTGCGTGGGCACATCTTGGGAGGGTGGATCTCGACGTGTTGCTACCCAGGAAGTTTTTCCTTTTGATCTTCCCTGGACAACACCCATGTTCTTTTATTTGGAAGCCACTTCTGATAACGTTTGTGTTGCTTTTTATGGTTAGACCCAGCCCGTACTAAAACTTCCAGGCAAATCCTCAGTCTTTCCAGTTTGGTGATGCACTCAGGTATCTCTCAGAAACGTGAACTTGCTCAGTTGTATTTTCTAGGTATGTGATGAACCAGAGGAGTTAAAGAGAAAGGTCACTGAGCTGGCCACTGCTGTCCGGAATGCCAGGCACCTTGTCATCTATACAGGAGCTGGGATCAGTACGGTAGGAGTCTTTGGGGGTGAGTGGCTGGAGCTTTGGGAGCTCCTTCAGGAATGCTGCAATGTTGTTAGAACTTTTTTTGTGGTTTCCAAATGACTATGATGTGTGTAACGAGTCTGGGGTGCTGTGCTAGCACTGCTGTGCTTCAAACTGTGACCAAGACACTTGCTGCTTTTCATCGTGGGGTTTTGCACCTGCTGCCCAGTTGATTCTGAGGTTGCATTGCCTCTGTGATCCTGTGAGGAAGAATGTGCTTCTTACTTCATTCAAGTCCTTTCAGCTACTTTTGGTGTAAAGCCAAGTTAGCTACTTTGTTGGCTGCATCAGTGGGATATGCCCTAGGAACACCTGGTGATTATCAGAACTAATAAATGGCAGTGTTAAGAAGCACTTTTGGGGTTTTGGGGGCCTCTGTTAGGGGAGTGGAAATCTGGTTCTGCCTCTAGTAACATATTGTGTGTCACTTTGGCCACCTTTTCTACAGTCTGCTGATGTACAGCATGATTCTGGGTAAGGGGGTATGAGTAATGATGTGACAAGTTTTGCTAGAGGGACCAGAAGTCAGTCTAGTGAAAATAAGGAAAGGCTCAAGAACTGAGTTCTGTATAGTGAAATGGAGAAGTGCTAAGGGCCAAAAAGAGTTGTGGAGGCATTCCATATTGGTAGAATGGAAGAAAATAAATGCCAGAGCTGAAAATGAGTTGTAAGGTAAGAAAAGAGATACCAAAGAAAACATGTGAAAACATTTTCCTGCTACTAGGCAGCTGCTGTGCTAGAAATCTTGGGAGTAAATGAAAAGGCATCAGTGAATAAGGTCTGTCTGGTTGTTCTGGGTGATGTGTTTGTGGGTAAGAGGTTTGAACCTTCCCATCAGGCCTTGTGTTTTTCTCTCCTGGTAACACAGGCAGCTTCAATCCCTGACTACAGAGGCCCTAATGGCATATGGACATTGCTGCAGAAGGGCAGGAGCATCAGGTAAGGAGACATAATCTGAGCTGTACAGCTGAAAGCTGGTACTAGAAGGGAGATTAAGGAGCAATTCCAACTTCATTTTGACTTCTTCTCAGGGCTACAGATCTGAGTGAGGCAGAACCCACACTCACCCACATGAGCATCACCTGCCTACACAAGCACAACATGGTAAGGTATTTTTTCTGCACCTCACTTGTGTTCCTTCATGAAATAAGATAAATGAAAACACAACACGAAAGAAAAACCTTTTCATGAGTTGCCTAAATACTGGTGGCTACACATCCATGTGGGAAGAAGCCTGTGTTCGTGCAGAACTAAGCCTCCCTTAGGCTAGCTCTAGATGATCTCTGTCAAGTTTTTCTTTTCTTCAACACCATGGATTTGCGTCCTGGTGAGGTTGGTCTGGGGGACTGGCCTCAAAGTCAACCAGACCTATAGAGCTATTTAGCAGAAGTCTGCATTTAGCTTCTACAAAGATTTGTTCTCCACACTTTCCTTCTGATGGTTCTGCTCTGATGTTTGGGGCTATAGGTGATGTAAGCATTGCCTGCATTTAAGCATTCTTCTCACAGTCTGTTAGCTCAGTGTTTTATTCCCTTGAAGGTGCAGCATGTGGTGTCTCAAAACTGTGATGGGCTGCACCTGCGGAGCGGGTTACCCCGAGCAGCAATATCTGAGCTTCATGGAAACATGTACATAGAGGTGGGTGCCCAGAACAGGACAGCCTCACGAGAGAAATGTAATCAACTACCACTAGCTCAAGAAGAATTAGTACTAAGGGCTAGCCTCTTCTTAGTTCCTATCTTTAAGCCTTTGGGTTTGGGGTGAACTAGTTAACCAGCACCAAACCAAAATGTTCTGTACAAGTCTGCAGCTTTTTCTCTGCACTTGCTAGAGCCTTAAGAGTACTCTTGCTCAGATCCTCTCTGAAATCCCTCTTACTGCATAGCCAACAAAGTCCTGTAATTCCACTTGGTACTTGAGGTCTTGCAAATTAGTATCTGATCCCTGATGATCCCTTCCACTGATTCCAGTTCATTGTCCCCAGAAAGTGCTTTTCTTCTGAGAGAAGTGCCCGGCTCTTGGCCATTCTTAGGCTAGGTGCTAGTGATGTAACAGGCTTTTTGCTTTTGTCCTGACCAGGTCTGCACTTCCTGTACACCAAACAGAGAGTACGTGCGAGTATTCGATGTGACAGAGCGCACAGCCCTGCACCGGCATCACACGGGCAGGATGTGCCACAAGTGTGGGTCACAGTTGAGAGATACAATCGTCCACTTTGGGGAGAAGGGGACATTGAGACAGCCCCTGAACTGGGAAGCAGCAACAGAAGCTGCAAGCAAAGCAGATGTGATTCTTTGTCTGGGTTCCAGCTTAAAGGTAACTTTAGATACTCGGTGAAGATTGCTAGCTGCATTCCCTCTTGGTGATACACCTTGGTGCTGAGCAGTCTCCTCCCAAACAGACCACTGTAAACTCTGGTGTCAGGATTCGCCCACCATCTGTGATAGTCTCTCTTCCTCCCTCTTTCCCCTCCTGGTAATACATTCCTTTTCCTCTCGCTGATACGGTTTGCAGTTCCACATGCCTTTGGCTGTACTGATAATCTCTTATTTTGTGGCAGGTTTTGAAGAAGTACCCACGTCTCTGGTGCATGAGCAAGCCACCCATGCGTCGTCCAAAGCTCTATATTGTCAACCTGCAGGTGAGAGATTTAGCAGAACATTGCTGTGTGGTGAGTCCGTCCACTCTGCAGCTTGCGGGGCTCCTTGGTGCCCTGGGGAGCTGCCTGCAGCCGCGCGTGTGGTGTTACCCTGCAGTGGACCCCGAAGGATGACCTGGCAGCCCTGAAGCTGCACGGGCGTTGTGACGATGTCATGCGGCTGCTGATGGCAGAGCTGGGACTGGAGATCCCGCGCTACGACCGGTGAGTGGCCCGAGAGCCCTGCCTACCTGGCGGCCACCAGCACTGGAGCCACCGGTAGCCCCCACCAACGCTCACCCTGTCTCCGTAG
>VWYK01121292.1:12828-29586 GCA_013399775.1 Semnornis frantzii
CGCGTTGTGTCGTCCGGAGAAATAAACCCTGTTGGCAGCGACAGTGCCTCCGGCTCTTCTCTGACCGGGGTGGCGATGGGCCCCGGGGCTGGGCCCAAGGGAAAGCGGGGCCTCCCCCGCCGAGGTGCTGCGGAGTCCCGGTGCAAGCGGCCGCGGAACGTAGCCGCCCCGGAACCGGCAGAGTCCGCTGGTTTCGCTACCCCAAGGGCCTCGGATAGCTGCTGGGCCGGGCCGGGCTGCCAGTGGGGCCGTCCCGAGCGCCTGGAACTGTAGCCGGTACCTGCCGCCTGGCCCCGGAGTGCTGGTGATCCTGTTCTCCAGCTAGCTCCTCTGCCAGTTCCCCTCTCCCCGACGGGGACCCCATAACTGAGTCAGTCCCCCGCTGGTTTTATCGCGACGCGAGGGAGCGCTGCCGCCTGTCCCCGGTAAACGAGCTGTTACCGCATCGGTCCTGCATCCTAACAGCAGAGAGACTTTAAACTCTGCAGCCTGAGGGGAAGGACTCCGCCAGCGCTGCAAAGGTGGAAGGTCACCTCCTGCAGCTTCCCAGCGAAGCTCATCCCAGCGTCCCTAGTCTGAACCGGGGCTATTCTCTTTCTAGCTATGACATGGTGCACTATGGGCACTCGAACCAGCTGCGCCAGGCTCGGGCCATGGGAGATTATCTGATTGTTGGAGTCCACACAGATGGTAAGAGGTTTTCACAGCTTTTCACCTCATGCTGCCTCTAGAATCACCAGGCAGCGTTAGCCACGAGAGAGTGAAGATGCCCTGTTACAAAGCAGGGTTCTTCCTGCATCTCCTTAAGGAGCAGCAGCCTCCAGAAGTGTCTTCCCTGAATAAGGGAGTGAAGTTACCCCTGTTAGGCTTTCTGGAGTGAGACTTAGGTTGTGTAGAGCTTATAGGCTTCGTTTGAGGGGTGATTTGGATGCTGTAAAAATGGTTGAACCAGGTCAAAATCCTGTACACACTGCAGAACTGATACACCAAAGCAAATGAACTCTGTTGAGAGAGCTTGTTACAAAGCCCACCTGGAAGTTAAGTGCTAGGAACTAGTTCTTGCATGCGAAGGTGGATTTGTAGCTGGTTCATGCTAGGAAACATGCAATCCTAAACCAAGCAGTGCATGGCAATGTCACTTGAAAGGAGAGTTCCACCTCGAGGACTGCTGGGAAGTCCAGGTAGCCCACCCCAAAGGGAGGAGATGTCTGGGTTCAGGGAAGCACTGAGACACCATTCACCTTCAGAGTGAATTTGAGGACCCTTGTTAGACACGAAGAAAACACAGATTAAATATTTTCTGATCTGCCGAGGGCTTCCTTCTCTACCACAATCGATTTCAAACTGAATTTAGGCCCCCAGTAAGGTTCATCTGCCCATGAGATGAGTGAAACTCCTGTAGGTGAAAGGCTCCATAGCTGCAGTGCCTGCTTCTAACTGGGTTTTTCTGTTTCTCACCCAGAGGAGATTGCCAAGCACAAGGGCCCCCCTGTCTTTACACAGGAGGAGAGGTACAAAATGGTGCAAGCCATCAAGTGGGTGGATGAGATTGCTCCAGGAGCTCCCTATGTCACCACACTGGAAACTCTGGACAAATATAACTGTGACTTCTGTGTGCACGGTGGTGAGTGGAATTCTGAGGCAACAGTTATTTTAACACAGGCCCTTGGGCTGTTGTGTTCTTGCTTTCCCTGATGCACATGGAGGAATGGTCTGGCCAGTGCTGGCCTCTGGGATGCCTTGCGTGCAGAGATCTGCCTTGCCAGCACCTGTGTGGGCAGAGGGACTACACCTGCTCTGGTGTTCTGGAGAAATACACCTCTGTGTAGGCAGCCTGTGACTGGCCAGATCCCCTGGAGGTCCCTTGGCTTTAAGCATCCCATTCCCATATGGAGGTGAAGCATGTTGCCTGATGTTCTGGGGTTGCCCTTAGCATCAGCAGAAATTTGTGCATAGGGGAAGGTCATTTACAAAACCTAAATGTGAAAAACCCTGTTAAAAAGGTAAGTGTGCAGAAGTGCAATCCTGTTTATATCTGCTTACTCTGAGATGAGATCAGATCTGGAAAGCTACTCTATCCAGCTGATAAGCTGTTGAAGGGCTTAGCTGACCGTGTGGTCAGAGACCTAGTTCTTAACTGTGAGCACTGAAGAGAACCAGTGTTCATGCATTTGTACTCTGTCCCTTCCTGGGTCTGTTCATCCCACCTCAGTTCCTCCTCCCTGCCCCTCTGAAGGTATTTTGTTGGTTTAATCAGGAGCGGTCTTTGCACTCTTCATGTATCTGATCTCAGCCACCTGCCATTGATAAGCCAAGTGTGTCATTAAGTGTAAATAAATCATTAATCTTCTCTAAGGTACACATTTTCACGTGTACAAGGTGTCTATCAAACTGCTTGTTAGCTTAGTTGTCTCCCTGGAATGTGATTGGGGTACAGAACCCCTTACTAAACTTGGTGAGAGATTATGGCCACAGAGAAGCACTCGTGGCCTTTGCTCCAGTTTCCCTCTCTTCATCCCTGCTGCCAAATCATGCTGCACTTCCACCTGAATACCACCCTCGCACACCGCAGTTTTGCCACGGTGTATTTATGCAGAAGATAAGTTTTGAAATAACTTGAGCATAACTAAGAAGGCGACAGGCAGCAGAGCTGCTGTTTCTGCCTCTTCTGGCATGTCAAGGTGTCCTGTCCTTGTGCCCTGAGGTGAAGGAGTGGAGCTGGAGAATTCCTCTGCTGCACTGAGCTGTCAACCAAGGTGTGAGAGCCCTCCTGAGCTGCCAGCACTGCAGGGCAGGCTGCTTGCTCTGCCATGATGAAAGCCAGATGAGGTTTTCAGTGTGAAGATTTTACACTGTCACTTAAAGTAGGTGAGGAGTGGGTTTGTAGGGTGAGTTGAGAACCACGCCAAGGCTGAACTGGAATTAACTCTGTGGAAGGGTGGCTTGATGTCACCGTGGAAGTGTCATCACTGAGAGGAGAAATGGCTCTTGGAGGACAGTTTGAAGGTATAGCATGAACCAAACAGCTGAAACCAGTCCTGGAGAAGTTAAGGTTGAAGTCCTTTTTAATACTGAGACTGATGAAAGCTCTTCATTGTTACTCAGACAGTCGTTCACTTGTGCTTGCTGCTGGAGTCACTGTGAGGGCAGCCAACTCAAATTTTCTGGACTACCTAAGAAGCAGTGGGCTAGATGGGTAATGGTGTTTAGCATCCCAGAATATGCTTGTCTCCACAGATAGGATGGTCCTGCAAGCCCCTACCATTTCCATGGAACGCAGGATGTAGCCCTGTGTGCGTGCAGGGATTTGGTTTGCCAGAGTTCTAGTCCACTGCACGTGCTGGATCTGGTCAGCTGCTGTCGCTCTGAAACAGCTTTAGTGCAGGAGGGCTTGGGGCACACTTCTGAGGTCTGTCTGTCTCTGCAGATGACATCACCTTAACAATAGATGGCAAGGATACCTACGAGGAGGTGAAGACGGCAGGGCGATACAGGTAAGGCCTCGCTGCTTATCTTCTTACCCACTTTTGGGCAGTTTCTGAGTGCTTGTGCCCTGAAGGGAAGTCAGATGAAACAGAGCTGTCTTCAGGTCAGACTTTCATTCTGCTCCCACCGTTTTGGCTTTTGGGAAGCATCTCCCAGCTGGCCGGCCAGACCTTCCTGTTCCTGTCAGATGCTAGTTATGGTCCTTAAGCCTCACTGGGAGTTAGCTCTGCTGGGAAGTCTCTGCAGGTTAGTTCTCCTCATAGGAGCAGCTGGTGTGAAGGCCCTTGGGCTTTTGTGCTCTTGCTTTCCCTGCTGCATATGAAGGAGTGATCTGGCCAGTGCTGTGGTGTGAAGATGCAGAAGCTCAGCAGACAAAAACTATACTTGATATTGGGAGCAGTTAGAAGGAAGGATGCATGAGATGGCCTCTGGTTTGTACTGACCAGGTGTCACAGATGTTTTGTGGTGACTGAGAAGGGAAGCATATGCTCCTGTGGCTTCTGCTTTATCCTTTGCTTGTCTCCCTGCAGGGAATGCAAACGCACCCAAGGTGTGTCCACTACCGACCTCGTCGGCCGCATGCTGCTCATGACTAAGGCTCACCACAGCAATATAGTGAGTCAGAGGGCTTCGGGTGGGAGTTTGGAGTCCAGGGCCTTTGCCAGCTCCTTCCTTTTGCTGTCCCAAACAGCAATAGAGCTCCTAGGTCTGGCTCCTAGGTGCATGAAGAACTGGCAAGCTGATTATGGGCAGTGGCTGCCAAACAACCTGCTTATGTTTGCCTAAGCCTGTCTGGGATCACGCCATGGTCTCAGCCCATGCTGCTTTGGAAAGATGTGAGGGATAAAAGCTTCAATCCCTCATGATTGGTGTGAGCTTCAGGAACGTTTTGGGGACGTTCTGGCTAGTCTATGGCTTCTCTGAGGGCGAAACTACTCAGTGCAGCCACATTGGTGCCAGTACCAGCCCAGTGGTGCCAGACTTGGAAAGTCCTCTTCCTTCCCACTGAGCTGTATGCTTCTGTCTTCTGCTGTATCTAATCTTACCAGATTTTTTCTTGATTTTCCTCAGCTCACTATCTGGTAGATAGCTAGCCTAATCAAAGGGAAATAAAGGAAGAAACTTTATGTTGGTTAATGGGTCGAGTGGCTTAGTAAACAAGCAATCCAGTGAATGGAATCACCTGGATAACAGCAGGGACAAGAGGAGGGACCCACAAGGAATTCAAGAGAGATGGTAGGAGATATTTTAGTGTGCTGAGCTGTTAAACTGGCTTAGCTGTAGTCTGTAAATTCACTCCAAGATCTGGTACAGTGCTACTAGCTGCCTGCAGAAATCTGAGCCCACCTCTAGTGGACTGTCTTTGGAGGAAAGAGGAATGCTGTCTCTTAGGGGCTTGTATAGTACAGGAAGGACATAGGTGTGCAGTGCTATCAGCTCTGTAGATTGGGCAAGAGCCACTGTGGTTGTGGTGCCAGCTGGGATCAGATAAGGACATCTGACTCAGGCCAGGACGTGACTCTGAATTAGATATTAACTAGTTTGTCAGCATTCAGTGCCAGGGATCAGTGGTGCACAGGCTGAGCCTGGGCCTTCCAGCACTTCTGCCCCACACAAGCATGTTCTTGGCTGGTCTGAGCTGTACAAGTGCTTAAACATTTTGACTCTTTATCTTCCTTCAGGATGAGGACCTAGACTATCGGAAGCACACTGACAACTTTGGGAAGGTAATGTGAGTTCTGGTCATGGACATCTGGTTGTTGTCACGTCTCAGAAGGATTCCAAATGTGCTTTCTGGCCTATATTGCAGGGCTGTGTTTATCCTCACCTTTAGTTGTAACCTTAGTACTTGTCTGCTGCCTTGTAAAGCAGCTGCTGTAGCCAGTGAAATAGGCAGGTGTGGCCGCAGTGAGTGAGCTCTCCTTAGCAGTGCTGTGGAGCTGCTGCACCTGTTGAGCCTTGGCTGTTTTCCTGGCTTGCTTGTAAATTGTCTTTCAGTGCTTCCTTTGGGACCCAAATGCTGCAGTTCAATCCTAGGGACAGCTTCTGTGCAGGCTCCTTTCAGTGCTCATGGGTCCAAAGGTGTTGCATTTGTTCTGGGAAGTGTTTGTTGCAGGCACGTAGCTAGGCTGTGGTACTGCAGAACCAGAACTCACATGCCTGGTCTTGAGTGGCAGAGCAGCCTCCTGGAACTCTGCTTCCATGCCCAGCTCACACTCTGGGCTACCTCTAAAGAACTTTCTGTGCCTTTTTATTCCCTTGATTGTTGGATTGTCCCTGATGAACAACCACCTGGACTTACAGCTTGAGTAAGTCTTTCTTTTCCTCACAAAAGGGTTTACTGACTAGGCTGAATCATCCTCTGTGTCCCCCACCACGCTGTTTTTTTGTGAGCAGGCTTTAGGGGAGGGTCTGTTGCTCCAGCATGGCTGTTTCCTGGTGCTTGGCACCAGATACCCTGCATGACCCCTGTCCCCTGCACGCTGCCCTTTGTGTGGCCTATTCGGATCTGTGTGAGTTGTCTGCGTTCAAGTCTTGAAGAGCAGTTTTAGGGGCGCAGAGCAGGTGGCTCAGAGGCTGTTTCCAGAGCTACCACGTGGCGGAGACAAAGCGCCATCTTCAGCGTCTCGGTGCTGGGACCTCGCCCTGGCTGGAGCTGTGGGTACTCCTCTCCCAGCCTGGCATGGGTGGCTGTGTGATGAGAGTTTAGGTCGGTTGGGTGTCAACTCCCTTTATAATCCTCATATCTCCTGGAAATCGAAGACTACCCTGTTGCTTTTCCTTCTTTCTGAGCTTTCTTCTCAGCATCTTTTAGCTGGCTGTTGAGGGGACAATTCAGGCTGTGTTTGACAGAGCCAAAAGGGCTTCTGTGAGGTTGTGTAACTGTCTGTTGCCAGGCGTGTCGAAAGTCTAAGCTGCTAAGAGCAGTGATACTTGCTAGCAAATTAAGGTGGGTAAACTGCTCACAGCTGCCCTCCGTGTGTGTCCAAACCAGAACTGAAGAGAAAATGTCTGTGGTGTGTGTTTTCCCAGGGGCCAAAAGGTCACAGTCCCTGGACTGGTGTCTCGCAGTTCCTACAGACATCTCAGAAGATCATCCAGTTTGCATCAGGGAAGGAACCACAGCCAGGAGACACCATCATCTACGTGGCTGGAGCCTTCGACCTCTTCCGTATCCTTGGCTCTGTTTTGCCAAGAAAGTTGTGCTGGTCTCTTTATTTTGGGGTTTTCAGTTTTGAGGCACCAGACTAAGTTATGTGCCTTTTCTCTTGTTCTTTTCTCTTCATGGTACATGTGAGGGAGGAGGCAGGAGTTCTTACTGGCAACTGCTTAGTTGCAGGTCACAGAGAAAGGAGCTGTAACTCTTCTGTAGAGAGATTGGAGCTGATGGAGGATTCCAGGAAGACAGTTGGTACTCTCCATGCTCTGATGATCACACCCTAGCCCGTCCTGAGGACTGGCTGTCATGGGCCAAGTGACTGCACAGGAGCAGATACTTCAGCCCTGGGATGGCTTTTGAGACATGGTGTCAGAGCAGCCAGAACAGGCAGAAATTCTAGATGGAAGCAAAGTTGAGCCCATGTAAGGTGGAGCTGAAAAGGTGCCTGGGTTATTCCCAGAGCCTGTGGCGCCTGGGCAGGAAAGAGGCAACTATTCTTAGAACACAGGCAACAAGTAATGAGAAATAAAATCCTTTGGATTCCTGTCTCCTGCATCTGTTTCTGTTCTCCTTTCCCTATTTTCCATGTTAGCTTCAATACCTTAAACAGGTCTACAGATATTGGGCATGTGGATTTCCTGGAGAAGGTTCACCAGCTGGCAGAGAAACCCTACATCATTGCTGGGCTGCACTTTGATCAGGTCTGTAGTAGAGCACTGGCCAAAGACAGAGCATCTCAGCCTCTGTTCCTTTTGAGACAAGCAGGCTGAGCTCTGGAAGGCAGGAGTGAGGGGGAAGAGGATTACTCTGTCTCTCTTCTGACTATGCCTGTTGCTTTGCTATAGGAGGTCAATCGCTACAAAGGGAAGAACTATCCCATCATGAACATCCATGAGAGAACGCTCAGTGTCTTGGCCTGCAGGGTAAGTGCCTGTTGGGTAGATGCCTCTGCACTGTTCCATGAACTGCCTGGAGCTGAGCAGCGTCCACCTGTAGCCAGCAGTCTTCCATGAGTTCTTTGGTGTGCACCAAGAAGATAAAGATAAGACTGAACACTTTAGGCCACCCAATGCTGTTACATCAGCTGGGAAGAGGCAAGATGCCCTGCAGGGTGCTCTGCTGCTCTGTGCAATGACAGTCCTGTTCTTGTAGAAAGCTCCCTGATGTATCAGGGGAGAAAAATCCTGGGAAAGAAATAGGGGGAGGCTCAGAAATGTGTGCCCTGAGCAATTGACTTTTGATTTGCTATAGAAGTACTGGTAGGAAGCATGTCCTTGAGGGGAACAAAAAGATGCTGCATGACAAACAGTGGCTGCTAAACCCACTGTCCTGTTCCCGTTTTTGCTCTCTATAACCAGATGATCTGCTTAATTCTGTTTAGGAAGAAGGCTGGTATCTGAGGTTGGTTTGGTTTTGTTTTATTTAAAATTTGGACTGTTTACCTGATTTCTTTTCTAGTATGTCTCAGAAGTGGTGATTGGAGCCCCCTACGCTGTCACCGCCGATCTGCTGGATCACTTCAGGGTAAGAGTCTTTGTGCGTAGTGGACATGAAGGTCTGTGGTGTGCTTAGGGAGCTAAAGTGGTGCAGGAGTATGGAAGAAATAGCCCTGCTTAGCAGCATTACAGAAAACTCTAGGATGCACTGCCAAGCCTGGTACAGAAGTGGTGGCTTTGCTGATCTCCAGACTATGCTGCAGCAAGCGTAGTCGTGTAGGTGTTGTGGGTCGGATTGGAGTACATTTACCACACTACTCAGAATTTTGGTAGTTAAATGAAATTATATTTGCAAAAGGTGGACTAAATATGAAAGTATGAAAGGCAATAAACATGTCCAAAGTATATTTACATGTATTTGCAATTCAACAACAGCACAAAACCACCACCCCCAGACAAAAAGTCCCAGAGGGCAGCCAGCCTGTTGTCTTCTAATCTACCCCCACCACCCTGTACCTTCAGCAGTCAAAGCAAGAAAGCAAATAAGGTCCCAGAGAGGCAAGCAAGAAGCCACAGAAAAGAAGAAATAGGACACCCTGTGTTAGTAAACTATATAGAAATTGACAGAACCAATGAAATGAAATAAGTTTATCTCTGTTATTTTTGCTTAGCCTCGTAGAGAAAATTGCCCAACCCCTTCACTGGATTCTCTGGAAGGATCTAATTTTTCTTTACAATCTTCTTTACAATTAAGCATAACCTGTGAACTGTAACAATAGGGAAAGTCCCTGTTGTCTTTTGGATCTCATCAGTGACTTTGTGTCTTTCTGCAGGTCACACTTGTGTGTCATGGGATGACTAAGGTGGAGCCAGACAAGGATGGTTCTGATCCATACAAGGTGAGCTATCAGCTGCTGCTGAGCATGCTGCTTTCTCAACGTTGGACAGCTACTGTGTGGCTTTGTTCGTGTTCTCGAACTGGGAAGTTGTGTGCAGAGGATGCTACCCTAGCAAGTCCTTGGCAGGTGATGCTGTTTTTCATCCACCCCTGAGGGTAGCTGCTTGGAGCAAAGCCTCCAAATCATTCACAGCAGCTCCCAGTTTTTCAGTCACTGTTTTCTTTTGCCTTTTTCTGATGCTTTTATGGCAGATTGAGAAATCCTGTAATCTCTGCTCGATGCCAGTCCTTGCTCAGCTCCCAGATAGCTGAAGCTTTGCTTCCAGCAGTTATTTATTCTGCGCCCCCCCCCAGGGAGATCATTTTGTGTCGTGCCTGGCTGGGTGCCCATAGGACCTGCCATGACTTCTGCTCAGCTTTCACTGCTAAGCTGTAAACCCAGAGGTGCTGTGTGTTTTTCACAGCTGAGTGCTGTGTTTGTTCTCAGGAACCAAAGAGACGTGGCATTTTCCAGCTGGTGGACAGTGGCAGCAACCTCACCACAGATTTAATTGTGCAGAGAATCATCAAAAACAGGTTGGCTTCCTTCATCTCCCAGTTCTGTTGTGTATCGTTCCGTCCGGCTTGTCTGATGGCTAATTAATGGCATCAGACAGGAAGAGAAGGGTTTATCTAAACCCAGAGGCAGTGAACTGGGCCTTCATCTGCTGTAGCTTGGGCAGGCTGCTTAAATGTGGATGTACTGGGCTGTACAGGAAAAGGAACAGCTCAAGTCAGCTGTGTCAGATGTGCTTCACAGCACGTCCTAGTATTTGTTTTCCTCCTCCTCTATTAATGGTAATGCTTCCTTGCTGGGTTCTTGGGGAATGAAGCATACTGCTCTTACAGAGCTTTGCTCTTATAGGCACAAGCCCCTCTCCTTCAGTGACCTTGGCTTAGGTCAGTGTTAAGTTGGATTTTGATATTCCAGCACTAAATGGTCTATCCAGGACAGATCAAGCATAGAATAGCAGCATGTTGCACAGAGGGAAAAGCAAAATCATAGAACCTATGGTTTGCAGCTGGAAGAGACCTTTAAAATCATCAAGTCTAACCATTTTCTAACTCAACCTAGTCTGATGCTAAACCATGTTCATCAGTATCACATCTTTGCATCTTTTAAACACCTCTGGGGACGGGCATTCAACCATCTCCCTGGGGAAAATAAATGTTTAATCATTGTGGGATCCTAGGACTGCAGAACAGTGGTAACAGTCATGGGAAGCTCTGCGTGCTAGCTCTTGAAGAGGGATCTGGGGCTGAGGTTTCTGAAGTAGTCTCAGAACAGAGCAGTGTTAGGAGAAGGCAGTGCTGCTCCCCTGCTCTGGGCGGGTTTAATCTATTAGAGATGTGGATGGATGAGAATCTCACAGTGTTTTGTGATTGGTGCAGGCTGGAGTTTGAAGCTAGGAACCAGAAGAAGGAAGCAAAAGAGCTGGCAGTGTTGGAAGCCATGAAGAGACTGGAGGAGGAGAAGCACTAGGCCAGCAGAGAGGCAATGTGTGGGTCACAGAGCGCCACAGCCTCACCCTCTCAAGGAGCAGGACTGCTCTTCGAGAGGGGACCCTGATCAGGGATGCTGCTGCTGGCATGCAGGATGTGCTGTCCTATCCTCTTCTGTCCTAGCTCCTCCTGCACTAATTATGCAGACTTAATGAGTCGGGATCCTGCTGCCTAGTTTTTCCTCCATTAATCAGCCCCCATCCCCTTTCCCAGGAGGAGATTTTATGGAAAAAAAAAAATGGTTTTAATTATAACTAATGTTTTAACACATTGATGTGCTTTTACCTTCTGCCATTTCTGGCTTTTAGTAGGAGGGAAACGGAGCAGCTGCCCAGGCCCCCTGTGCCACTCCAGATTTGGCTGTCCTGAGCGTTGCAGGCAGCCCTTTGGGCAGTGGTGGGGGTGGCTGGACAGACTGGTGAGGAAAGCTTCCCCGGGGGAAGGACACAGCAGCCACAGTTCTTCCTGTGAGCTTTTGGTGGGGGATGCTGTGCCAGCGGTGTGCAGCTGCTGGAGGTGCTGACACGACTTTAAGCTGCTGGCTCTGCACAAACACCAGACCCAAAGCTACCCTGGGGCTATCTGGATAAAGGCTCTCTGCACTGTCTGTGCCCAGAGAATCGTTTGCTGCTCGAGTGGCAGGCAGCAGTGTGGCAGCTGCTGAGGAGGCATGTGACTGGTGGCACAAGGACCCTCACCTCTGTGGTATCCCTGGAGGGCTGAGGCATTTCTTCATGTGAAGTGGGGGAATCCTGGGGGCTTCTGCCAAAGGCCTGCCCTGTTTTGAGGCAGCAGAACACAGTGCTGCATGTGGAGCATGCTCAGAGCCCACCTTGCTGCTGCTGCTGCCAGAGTTCACCTTGTGCCTGATGGGTTCCCTAAGGGAGGGACCTTTCAGCTGGCATTTCATGGCTGGTTTTGAGAGCTGGCATGCAGCACACATGGCCCTGCAGGGAGGTGCATGGCCTGAGGAGAACGGGTGCTGGGCTGAGCCCCCCTTTCTGCCTCTTACATTCCAGGGTGCTGTGGTGGGTGTCCTGGGCTGCTCCCTGCACTGTGCTGGATGGCTTTCCATGCCAGTTCTGTTGTTCTCTCTGTTGTAAACTTTTGTTGCTGATCATTAATAAAATGTTGAAGAGTTGTGTTTTGCTTTCTTTGGGGCTTCAGTCTGGTAGCAGAAAGGGGCCAGGCCACCCAGCTGGATAGTCTTCTACAGCCAGTTTCCCCTGGAGTTCTGAGAGGAGCTGGGGAATGGCTGCAGTGGCTCAAGAAGGAACTCGTTGCCTTTGGGCAGCCTGTGCTCTGGGGCATGCTTGGTTTGGTCTGCCACAGAGGTTAGAAATCACTCTAGGAATTGCTGGCTAGAAGCAGTTGGTTGTACTGTGGGAGAAGGTTTGCGTTGAATTGACTAGAAAATTGAACTAGACCATGTGAAAGAAGGCTTTGCTTTGATGTGTTCTAGGGAGGTTTGCTTCCTGGGTTCTAAAATTGCAGAAGCATTTGTGCTGGGAAGGTGTCTCGACAGTTTGTCACATAACCATGGAGGGAAGAGGTGACCTGGATTCTTCTGCTGTGTATCGTGGTGCCAAAGCAGTATCTGTGAGCAGTCACAGTGGGTCTGTCCTGGAGGGGCTGCAGTGGGGACAGATCAGCTCACAGTGGGGCTCACAGCTTTCCCAGAGCCTGTGTTTGCATACTGGCATTTTGGTGATGCATGTGCCATCTGTGCCAGGAGCTGAAACACATGCCTGGTTTACAGCTCTCCCTGCTGAGCACTGGGCACAGGGAGGGAGACTGCAGAACTGGGAGCCTCCTGTTCTCCTGCTGAGGCTAGAGTTCCTCAGGTGTCCCTGAAGTGCACTTAGCAGGGAGGTTGCTGTGTGTCACTTCATCCCGGATTCCTTCTGGCTGCCCCTCGCAGCCCCCAAGGCCACTGCTCAGACCCAGTGTTCCTGCTGGGGAGGGCAAAGAAGGCTGCCTGGTCCTCACTGTTCTGCAGAAGGGCTCCTTAGCAGCAGTGCTGAGCTCTGCAGGGAATTCTGCAGCTGAGGAAGAGGAAAGGGCAGCCCTGGGGGTTGTGGGAGTGATCCCAAACTCCTGCCCTTCGTGGCGAGATGCTGCTTCCTGCATAGGAAGGTAACACCTATCTTGCCTTGCTGGCAGGATGTTCACCATGACAAAGAGCCACTCACCGTGGCCCTTGCCTGGCTGGAGACAGTCTCCAGAGTCTGGGGAATGGGCACATGCCTCTTCATGACCCCAGGCACCCTTTGCTGCTGCTGCTCATCTGCTGCTGTGCAGAGGCTGCTCCAGACAAGTCTAAAGTTTTTCCTTTCTTGCCCAGAGGCAACAGTTGCTTCTGCTGCTGTGGGACGGGCTGGGGATTATGGAGCAAAACTAGAAGATCCAGATTGGATGTTAGGAAGGAGTTCTTCACCATAGGGGTGGTGAGACACTGGAACAGGTTGCCCAGGGAGGTGTTGGAAGCCTCATACCTGTAAATTTTTAAGGCCAGGCTGGATGTGGCTCTGGGCAATTTGATCTAGTGTGAGGTGTCCCTGTGCATGGCAGGGAGATTGGAATTAGATGATCCTTGGGGTCCCTTCCAACCCTGGCACTTCTATGACTGGCCCCCCAGCTGAAATGGCTATTCTGCCTACTGTGCCAGCCAGCACAGGCTGCAGGCTCTGCCCTGGTTCTGCTACAGCCAGTGGAGCAGAGGAGGCACAAGTGGTGTGTCGTGCTAGGGCAGAGCTGAAGCTCTGCTCTGGTCTCTGCCACAGCCTCCAGCGGGCCTGTGCCCTCTCCTGCTGAGCCCCTGCTGCTTTGGCTTATAGCAGAAATGCTGCCTGGAGCTGGCAAAGTTGCTCCTCGCCCCCAGAGCAGCCGTGACTCCGAGCTGTCAGCCCCTTCCCAGGATCTGCCGGCTGTTGAGCACACAAATAAGCCCTCTGCAGCACGCAGCCCCCTCCTACGACGAGTTTGTCATTAAAACCAAACAACTCAGCCAGGGTGACACATCTATCCGCGGCTGAGCATTTGCATTTAAACAAGCAGCCTGGGGGACCCAAACAGGTAGTGCTGTTATTAAAAAATGACAGAGGCACTTCAGCTCTGCACTCGCCCTGTGCCGCTGCTGCAACTTCTTTGTGTGGAAATGTCAGCTTGGCTCACTCAGCTGGAGCGTGGTGGAGCTGCTGTTCCCTGGGGGCTCTCAGAGCTCGTTCCCGAGTTGACACTAAAAACTTTTGCCCTGATGTTTCTTTCCCCAAGTGCCCCTGGGCCCCTCTTCTACGCTGCTGTTTACTGACAACCTGCAAGTCCTAGGGGCAAAAATGAGCACGAAGTTAAAATAGGGAGATAAAAAATTATATGAATGTCAAATTTGTGACTTGCCTTGTTTTCTGTGATTTGTTTCCTTGCTTATTTATTCATTATTAATTTTCCTTTGAAGCACAGATGATCAGGACACTGTTTCCTGCACCCATCCCAAGGAGCCCTACCTGTTTAATGCCGACTGCAGCGAGTGCCTGATGGTTCTCTACTGGAAATTGTCTCACTGGAATGGTTGTAGCAGATGCCTTAACTTTTGCTAAGAGCAGCTGTAACCCTATTGAAGGGAGCTGGCAGCTATGACTGGAATCTGCAGTACAGGGCTGGGGTTGGGACTCAGTCCCTGGGCCACACTCACCCTTCATGGAAGGAGCAATGGGGTGAGCAGACCCCAATGCCGGAGCAGGTCACCACAGGCTGTCACTACCCTGAACATAGTCCCAACCAAGCTGCCCCCAGCACGTTGGTCCCTCAGTGCAGGGAAGGCTGAGGATCTGCACCTGCTTCCCACACATCGTGGCTCCAGGCAGGAGCTCAGCACCTGGACCATAGCTGGTGCTGAACCAGTGCATTACTGCTGTCCATGGGAGAAGGACCCAGGACACTTGCGTGGCAACACCATATCTGTCCTGTGCTGCCAGAGCACTTCTGGTGTCTGCAGGATTTCAGAAATGGGGCTGAACTTAGCACCAGGTGCTGGCATCCTAGTGCCTGTCTAGGTTCTTTGGAAGACCCTGGCACCAGCGACGGAGGCATGTTGGTGCCCTGGGGCAGGGGAGGACCTTATCGAGGCTTGCATGGTGTGGTGTCTTGAAGAGTTGGGACTGTGCTGCAGCTAGGAGTGTGTGCCAGAGCAAAGGGGGCTTCTTTCATGCAGAGCAGTGTCTGCTGTGGCCAGGCAGCCCTTGCTGGGTAAGGCAGAGCCCTGGGGACTCTCATGAGGTCAGGGACTTCAACAAAGTTGGGTGCTGTGCTCCCAGTTGCACCTCTGGGGAAGAGGTGGCCCTCCTAGATGTCTGGCACTGATATCCTCATCAGGGAGCAGCTGATATTGGAAGGCTGCTGCCATCCTACTCTTGTCACTGGACCACAGCTGGCTACCAGACCATGGTCTTGGTGTTTCAGTGCCAGGTGGAGGCTTTGCCCAGGTTTCCTGTAGCACAGGGGGTCAACAGGCTGGGAATGGGAGCAGCCTGCCTGTGTCATTCACCTCCAAGCAAAGCCAGGGAGGGATGGGGCTGCATTCCTACAGCTCTCACAGAGCCACAGGCTGAGATTGTGCACAGCTCAAGCCCTGGTCCTGCTGCCATCCATGTGTTTGTAGACAGATGGCCACATCTCTGGAGACCAAGCTCAATGTCCCGCCTCTGACCCAGGGCGCAGCCTGTCCTTGGCTTTTTCCAGCCTGACCCGGGGCAGCCCTCAGCCCCAGATGAGGCACTGCAGCTCTGAAAGAGATGGGGAGCCATAGGGCCTGGGGCAGGACTAAGCAACCCCAAGCTCCATAGAGCCAGCAGGTTCCCCCCACCCCACAGCATCACCCTCCCCTGCAAGGACAGACAACAAAGCCAGCCTAAGCATGTTTATTGTCACCACAGAGATGCTGGTCCTGGCTCAGGTATCTGCACACTCCACGGGGTCCAAAGCCACGGTGACGTCTGCCTTGCACCGCAGAGTGCCAGGGGCTCCAGGCAGTGACCAGCAGCTCCATGGCTCAGGGGCCACATCTGTCACACACAGCACCTGTGGAGGAGACCATCAGCAGGGACCAAAGTCCCCAGGTACTGAGACACCAGCGTGGGAGGCACAGTGTCTGGCAGGCAGAGGACCCTGGTGTTTGGGCATGCCATCCATAGCTGTGAGCCTGGTCCCAGCGCTCACCACGCCCCGAGCTCCCGGTACTCACTGCAGACTGGAGCCAAGCGGGCGGGCGGGCAGAGCCAGGCAGAAGCACACCGGGACTGGGCTCCTCGATGCTGGATCGGCGAGCAGGGGATGGGCGGCGGAGGCCAGAAAGTAGTCCCGAGGCTCTGCCGACCGAGTAGTACCGGGGCCCCGCTGCCGGCCGGTACCAGGGCTCGGCAGGGTGGCAGAGCCAGAGCAGTGCCAGCCCTAGTCCCAGCCACTGGGCAGCGCGCATCGTGCCGGCGAGACGCAGACACTGCTGGGACATCGCCGCTTTTATATCCAGGCGAATGGGGCCCGCCTCGCCCGCCCCCGCAGCCCGCCTTCCGTGGGCGGCAGAGCCGCAGGGAAGGAGTTACTCGCTAGCAGTTTCGCAGCCATCCCCGTTACCACGGGGCCGCGTGAGGATCGGGGCACGGCCGCCACCGGTCCTTCGGCAACCGCCGGAGCAGCGCTCCGCTGCAGCCCTCTCCTCCGAGACCCGATCCCGAAAGCAGGATACTGCACACGGAGGTGGAGAGGAGCGAGTGTCGGCCGCACCTTTACTGAAGGCGGCCCGGCCGGGAGCACGGCCTGGTGCAGCAGGAAGCGGTCCCGGTCCCGCCCCCAGGCGCCCAGGCAAATGCCGGCGGTCACTCCTTGAACTTCCACTCCTGGCGGCACATGGGGCAGTGCTGCTGGACCTGCTGTGAGTTCAGCCACTTGAGGATGCAGTGCATGTGGAAGCAGTGCGAGCACTGTCCCCATACCAGCGGGCAGTCGTCGCCGGGCACCTTGCCTGTGGAACGGGCAGCCCATTAACCCCGGGAAGGCCGTAACCCTGGGGCTGCTCTCCCGCCCGCCCGGCCCCTCACTCACAATCGGGGCAGCAGCCGTTGAAGGCCATCCGGCAGATCCCGCAGTTCTCGTCGTTGGCCACCCACAGCCAGGAGGCGACGCCGTGCCAGCTCCGTACCCGCACCCGCATCTCCCGCCCCGCCGGAAGTCCCGCCCCGCCC